>VNJV01006195.1:0-14331 GCA_008042635.1 Drosophila nikananu
AGAGAGACATAAGAAAGAGTGACCAGAGGAACAGAGATAAAAGTAAGATCGACTAGAGGAAGAGATAAGTGTGTAAATATTAGGGTTGTTGATAATATATAAAATACATAAGGTCAATAAATTCAAGTGGGCCGTATGACACCAAGCACTTGCCTGTACGTGTTAGGTGTTAGTGGGCGAGAAAATGTAAAAATATTGGAAAGGTATACGAGGAAGTGACTACTGGCGTGCTGCCAGATTGTTTGCCTGCATGCGTACTAAGTGGGTTAGTATTAAAGTTTTTAGTTTGGGAAGGCTATTTACATTTGATGTTATTATGTCAAATCGTTATAATTTGCAAATCAAAAGATGTCATACAGTGGAGCAACACTAGGGAATATAGTATCTAGTATTTCTACTCGGTACGTGAAAATTTAGCAGACCCAACAGGTCAGCACTTTCCATGTCACCTTGGATAAGTTTAAAAATTAAGGTAATGCCAAGCATGGTTCTACGGTTAGCTAAAGAAGGTAAGTTAATTAGGAGGAGTCTACTAGAGTGCGAGGGTGAACTCTTGTTTGGATCCCAGTTNAAACCGCGTAAAGCGAAAAGTAAAAAGTTCTTCTGAACTGACTCAATGCGTTTACTGTGGACCCCATACTGAGGGCTCCAAACGCAAGATACATATTCTAAGATAGGACGAACTAAAGAAATATATAGGGACTTTGTAACATAGGTGCCATTGAATTCTTTCCACCACCGTTTAATGAAACCAATCATACCTCTGGCTTTGATGAACCGGCTCGAAGTAACCAAAATGAAAGGCCATATCAAAGACCTTTCTCTATGAGTTAATATTTCAAACTCTTTCTGAGTCCCATACCATACAGGGGGAAACTGCAGAGTTAATCTAAGGCTTGATTGACCAAAAAATTAAGCCCGAAAAATTAGTCCTTCAGGACCAAAATGAAAGGATCAACATAAAAAGACCTTCATCTGTGAGTTACTATTTCATACTGATTTTATTTTCTTTAAGTATTAGATACCTAACATGAGATTTATGAGAATGCTTCGTGACCGCTTGCATCTTTATTTAAGGGATGAAACCCACGCAGGAGATCGTAGTATATTCCCACATATCTATATCTAACGCTCAAACGCTGTTTTATTCTTAGATAAGGCGGACACATTTTGGATAATACATTGCTGCAGAGGTTCACTAGCTGTACATAAAAGCTGTATTTAAATTCTTATACATATATTCGTGTTCATGTGTGAACAGGCTTTATTCACCATGCACGAAATATGATCAATAAAGTCAAGTTTAGGATCCAGGCGGACACCCAAATCATCGACTATAGCAATTCTCTCCAAAGAGCGAGCATGGGAGCGACATGGAAGAATGTCATAAGCTTGCATTTAGAGCCGTTAAGGTTTAATAAGGTTATGCGATTATCACGTTTGAACATTATTAAGATCTGTTTGTAAATCAGACTGGCAGGAAGCGTCCTTATATTGCGCGCAAAGTTTGACGTCGTCAGCGTACATAAGTAGATTAGAACTTTGGGTAGGTCGTTGATAAATAATGTAAACAATAGGTGACCCAAATTGCTCCCTCGCGGGACGCCAGAAGTAACAATGAGAACATTAGATAATAAATTTTTAATTAAGAAAACTTGAGATCCAACTAAGACGATCAACATTAGATCGAGTTTTCGAACAAGGAGAGAATTGCTAACAGAGTCAAATGCTTTACTGAAATCAATATAGATAGGTCTGTCTGGAAGTTTTGGTGGAAGTCCTTAACTATGAAGGAAGTGAGCTCCTAAAGATTGGTTGTCGTTGATCTTTGCTTTAAAAATCCATGATGACATGGAGAAATAATCGATCTGCATAGGTGCTGCAAATGACTTTTTCGAAAAGTTTTGGAATGGCCGACAACTTAGAGATTCCTCTATAGTTGCTGACATTTGATTTGCTACCTTTTTCGTGTAGAGGAATAAAAAACGATTCCTTCCAAATAAGGGGAAATTGGGAGGTTTCCAAGGACAAGGAAAAGAATTTCAGAAGGGGATTGCACAGGGCGTCGGCACATTACCTAAGCACACAGCCAGGTATACCGTCGGGACCTGGCGAATAAACGGGCTTAACACGGTGAAGATCTAAAAGAATAGAGCTTTCGTCTAAAATAGGACTGAAAATAATGTTCGATTTAGGCATGATGTAAGATTAAGTGTGATTTGAGTCAATGGAAGTTGAGTAAGTGGTTTGAAAAAACTGCGCAAATAACAAAATTATAAAACTGTTTTGGGTCCTGAGAGATCTGGACCCTACAAAGAGTCAAATAATTCTTGTAACACTGCGCGTTCAGCACGGTAAATCTTGACCGAGCCGATAAATAAAGGGATAGGGCAGAATTAAAACCGGTCAATGTCACAGAAAAAACTATCCACGTTTTCAGGGATGTCAGTGCAGGTATAAATTGGACCAATTAAAATCTGATATAAAGTTATTTAGCCGTTCGAAGTCCGTCTTGTAAAAGCAAAGAACTTTTTTGGCTGTACAGTCAGATATATTCTTTAGGTCAGTCCCAATATCGAGAGTCACATCGAAAGTAGGATGATAGAGATCTTCGGGAAGCGTCAAAGGGTCCACTCTGGCTAAACTGACTCTTGCCGGATCTGAAACAAAACAGAGATCAAGCAAGCGCTCTAATGAATTTCGTACATGGTTGACTTGAGACAGCGAAATGTCGAGAAAGCCAGCAATAAAATCGTGATGTGCGGAGGTAAGGTGTGAATTAGTCGAATTATTTGAGGACCAAATATCCCCTGGGATATTAAAATCACCAAGAACTACTAAATGATCTTTTCCTTAAGTCGATTGGAAACCACCTGGATAGCGAAATAGGAACATGTAATGAAAATGGAGCTACCATTGACTGATAGCTTAACACAAAGGAATTCAACAAAAGTCAACCGCTATGAGGACACCACCTACACGTCTGATAGACTCTTTGACGACAACATATTCGGGCCAGAAATTGGTAGAGCATATTGTTTCAAAGAGCTCATTAGGGACAAGAAAATTTTAATTTTTCCACCTTTATTTTTATTTTTTCGGCATCAGACATCAGATGTCAGATGTCTGAGCAGGGGAGAGCCCCGAAACAAATATATGTTTCGTAGGTGGTATAGCTATGAGGGCTTTCGGCGATGCAGACTGCGTTGCGTTTTTTTTGCGCCTAGGAGACTCATTTAATAGCTTAAGGCTATTAAATGGAGTATCCAGCGTCAAGAACATATCTTGAGTTTTACGAAAACTCAATAATATTTCCTTAAAACCGCCCTTTGTTTGCCGCATAAAAGACATAATTTCTCGTTCAACCTTGCGACAGGCCTCACAGCAGTAACGCAAACCGATGTTTTTTCTTACATCGTCTACCGACCGTCCTGAAACACCAATGAACTTAGCATGCACTATGTTTTTGCACAGCCAGCAGCCGACTGTTATATCTTTTGCAGTAATAGCCTTTTTACAGGTTTTAGCGAAACAGACAATAGCAGACATTACAGGGACTTACCACTGTACCTTTACGTATGAAGAGATAAGAAAAGTGCAGCTGCACTGAGAGAGAGGGAGAACGAGAGAGCGGGTGAGCGTGGGAGCGAGCTTAACGTTTAGCTGTCGCGACGGCTCAAACTAAACGGAGAAGGCACAATAATAATAATAATATTAAAGAGGTTTGTGCACTGCCACCACTAGGGTCTATTGTGCCCTCGTCCTAGTGTATGAAGAAATAAGAAAAGTGCAGCTGCACTGAGAGAGAGGGAAAACGAGAAAGCGGGTGAGCGTGGGAGCGAGCTTAACGTTTAGCTGTCGCGCCGGCGCAAACTAAACGGAGAAGGCACAATAATAATAATAATATTAAAGAGGTTTGTGCACTGCCACCACTAGGGTCTATTGTGCCCTCTTCCTAGTGTAGCACCTCGAGCAGTTCAATCGATCGCAAGCATGCGATGATGTCACCTGGTCGAAGAGCCCTCATTTCCTGCGTGGTGAGTGTAAGGCCCCCAACCTCAGCCGACTGATAGCCGGGCACTCCTCAAGTAGGTGTTCCGGAGTCTCGTCTCCTACCAGACAAAGTCTAAAAAAAATGTCCTCCTCTATCTTGAGATTGTACAGATGCTTGCAAAGTCTGACTTGCAAAGTCCGTGACTATTCGGAGAGATCCGTTGCTCAACTCCAAACAGTCCTTGGTCCTCTTGCTATTGTAGTAGACTAGTAGACGTTTACTCTGCCTTGTAAATTTCGACGACCGCCAGAAGTCATCGCAGGCAGTCATGAGATCCACTCTACTGCTCTGGTTGATGACTCCTGGCACTAGTTCAGCCATTCTAACCATTATGTCGGCCACTTCATTGTCGGGGAACCGCGCATGCCCTGGTACCCAGTATATGGTTACTTTATTGTTCACACCCAACTAATTGAGTGTTTCCATACATTGCCATACTAGTCTGGAAGCAATCTTATGTGCACTGAGTGCCCTGATTACTGCCTGACTATCTGAGAAAATGGATATGACTCTTCGATTGTAACCCCGCTCAATATTGAACGAGGCACATCTCTCTATCGCGTGTACTTCCGCTTGAAAGATACTTGCGAAATTCCCTAGAGGTTCGTGATATTTGAGTCGGGGTCCGCAGACTCCCGCACCCGCACCATCCTCTGTTAGTGAGCCGTCAGTGCACCACCTAATAGCATGTGGTTTCACATCGTAGGTGGTAGACATTTTGGTCCACTCCGACTATTTGCTAAGTTCCGTTTTGAAGAGCTTATCAAAGCTAAACTTGGCCAATTGAACATCCTGCGGATATTCTAATAACAGGTCAGTTGCAGTCGCCGCCGAGTCCGCTGGTCGTGCCCCTGTTATCCTCATGGTAGATCTGCGCGCACTCTGCTTGATATGCAGGTGCAGTGGTGGAAGCCCGAGCAGCACATCCAGAGCAGTGGATGGGCAAGTGCGCATAGCGCCAGAGATGCACTTGCAGGCAAGCTCTGGAGTTTGCCCAGTTGCCTTTTCATGACTATGGGTTTAACCATAGCAACGTAAATCCACAGTAGGATTTTTGAAGATACCCCCAATTTTTTCCTGCAAGAGATCTACAGGTCATTAGGCATGTTCATGTTCCATATGTTGTCTTCACAGTAATCGTTTATCTAGGATGACTCCCAGATATTTGACTTCAGTGGATATCGGTTTTTCTGTGCCCCCAATGGCAATGACAACTGTGGTTTTCGCTGGATTAATATTCAGCCCCACGTCTCTGCACCAGTCTAAGCTAAGTCTTATTCCCAGTGTGATCCTGTCGCACAATGTGCTCTTACAGGTCAGAGTGATGTCGTCGGCATAGCCTTGATATTCGAACCGATTGAAAGTTTAACTATCAGCTCATCCACCACGAGGCTCCATAGTAGTGGTGATAGGATACCGCCCTGCGGACAGCCTCTGGTGGCTTGAGCTCTAACAGTCACATTCTTGACAGTGACTGCTGCTATTCTCCTATTAAGGAGTTTGCCCAGCCAGGTCGTAAGACCCGTTTCCCCTTCTACAGAAAGCTTTTACCACAACATTATGAGCTGTGTTATCAAAAGCTCCCTTACAGAGCGCTGTAGACTGCCAACCAGGATCAAGAGAGAGATTCAGTAGACTTTCCAACTCTATAAGCATGCTGATGCGTATGCAAAGGACTTCGCACCAAGTGCGAGTTTCTGATGTGGTTGTCCACAATCTTCTCAATGGTTTTCAGCAGGAAGGAGGTTTGGCTCATCGGCCTGAAGGATTTGGAATGAACGGGGTCTTTCTTCCCAACCTTCGGGAAAAATACACCCTATCCGTTCTCCATGCCCTGGGAATGCAACCTATTGCTTGGCTCCCCGCGAAAAATACTTATGAGGAACAACATTAGTTGCTCGATACCCTTCTAAAAATGGATGGGTAGGATTCCATCCACCCCCGATGCACTGATTTTACTCAACGCCCACCTAATCTTCTGTACAGTTACGATCGCTGCAGCCAGACTCCAGTTGGGTCTCCCGTTTTAGATCCTTTCGTTACTGTTCTCTACATTGAAGTTTGCAGGAGAAGTTCCGCTTTCTCCCCCTCACCTTGGGACTAATTTCAGAAAGTACTTTGCCTCTTGAGATTGCCTTAAACACTCTGGCGGCAGGTGCGGCTTATTCTATGGTGGAACAAAATTTGAGAAAGTGAGGACGCCTACTGTACCGGATTTCTTTGTTATATTCTGTCAGCTTTTTGGTGTATAATTCTCAATTGGCGCTGTTCTTTTTAGCTGTGTTAAACAGCTTTCTGACTTCTGCACGAACTAGCCCTACTTTCCTATTCTACCAGGTGTTGTCCCTGCTGGACTCTATGGATTTTTCGGGACAGCTTGCATGATATGCATCCAAGATTGTCTCACCTACTTCTCTTGACAGTTGCTCATGATCTTCCGAAGAGGGTACTCTCCTTCTCTGGTTCAGCCCAGCCAGTATTGCAAGGTTCGTGTCCTTGGCTACACTGGCGTAGCAGACCATCACGGAACTGGATGCCGTTAAAGTTGAGAGCGGCAGTCCAGCCCTTCCTCATCTCACTCCCTCTGTTGTCCTGTTCTGGTCGTAGTTGTACTTTAGTTCCATCCTGAGTCACTAAGAAAGCCAGGGATTGCTGAGACCTTTAGCTACCCTATGCCTTCTAGTGACTCTAGCAAGTAGGCAGAGAAGAGACGTAGTGTGATGTGATTTAGGGCCAGACAGTTACAGAGCAGGTGCTCTGGTATCTCTTGTTCCGTGATTTCTATGCAGCTTCTACAGCTTGCGTTAAATGGCAGTCCCAACTTTATTGCGTGCGTGCCAATCTCCCAATGACCCGTTGCGACCGCCGTAAGTCTTCTGATATCCCTCCTACTGTTGGATAGCAGCTCTCTGGTTTAATTCTGGTCGTATGTCGGCCAACAGTTCCTTGATCTTTTATTTTCACTCTTACTTGACCATTCCTGGTTGGCTGTCTGCTTGAAATTGACAAGGATCCATTCCTTGTCTGGACCGAGTTTAGTGAGATCGGTATCAGTACGTTGATATCTTGCCCTTCTGAACCTGCTCGGGCTAGTTCGTCCGCTGTCTCGTTCCCTGGGATGTCGCTATGTCCCGGTACCCAGGTTACTTGTACTTCGTTTCTCTTTCCAAGGTTATTAAGGGCCTTCTTGCATTCTGCCACCGGCCGTGAATTTGTTCTCACGGCCTCTAGGGATTTTATAGCCGCTTGGCTATCAGAGTAAAACCGTACTTTGGAGTCGCTAAGTCCTTGCCTTATCGATTGGATGCTTCCGTTATGGCGAGTACCTCAGCCTGAAAGACCTTCGCTGAGTCTTAGAGAGTGAAGGACTCCTCGATCCCCCATTACTCTATCTCTTTTCCAATCTTCCCTTGTTCTCTCCGTGGTCACGTAGTCAGATTTTTCGTTAGTCTGTGTCTTTATGACTTCCAATATATTTCCATGGCCTGCGTCGTATTCCCCCCAGCAGATACTTGCTTTTAGTCTTACTGCGCTCTGCGTGGCCATGTCCTTTACGAACAGTTCTATCGGCAATATGTCCAGGATAGCATTTAGAGCAGCTGCGAGGCATGAGCGCATTGCTCCGTCGCACCAGCACACGCTGCTCTCTGTATCCTTATTAATTTTGAGATGTTATAAGCCCTAGTTAGCGCTGGCCACCAAACTAGCGCTCTGTATGTTAAAATTGGCCGAAAATTGTAGTCCCCATTTGTCTTCGAACATTTTTCTACAAGAGTAGAAAGAAATACTTGCCTTCCTCACTCTTTCTGTAATGTTTCCTTTCCACGAGAGCTTCGGGTATAGTATCACACCGAGATACTTAGCCTGCCCTGATAGTTTTAGGTCTATGCCGTCTATTCTGGGCATATTATATGCTGGTATCTTAGTCCTTCTAGGGAAGAGCATAAGTTCTGTTTTATCTGGGTTGACACCTAATCCACAGGTCTTTGCCCATTTGTTTAAGCGGGCCAGCGCTCATGTCATTATTTCACTAATAACGTCGGCCTGTAGGATTAGGGTAGAGCCCCTATACCTAGGCTTCTAATTTTTTTTTATATATATTTATGTTTACTGCAGTGGCTGTTTAACACTGTTAAGTATAAGTTAGTAACTATTTCGTTTGGAAAGCAAGAAAAATAGATTTAGGAGATTTTTCGGCTTCTAAGTTGACTCAAAGTGACCTTCGTGAGCCTGCGTCTGGTCCTCGTAGAAGCTGCAGCCCTAGCTAGCGGATTGGGGTGGATTTGGAGTCTAGAACGGTGTCTCCTGGCGAAATTATTGATTATGTCACCAACAAGTAGGATATGGAGATCACGGTGAATGTAGGTGTTTCGGATATACCATTCTGCCCCTGTAATGCGCCTAAAAAACATGGCTTGGAATGATCTAATCTTGTTTAGGTTGGACTTGGATGCGATGCCGTATATGGGAAGTCCATATTTCCAAATTGGTGCCAGGATAGAAAGGTACACCCTCTTCTTGTTGGCTAAACTCAGCTTGAAGTTGGCATGAGTTAGCCAGTTTAGCCTCCTTGCAGCATTCTCCAGTTTCCCCCTTGTCTGCTTGATGTGAGGGACAAATGTGAGCCTACGATCGAGGATCAGGCCCAGATAGCGGTGCTCCTTGTGCTGAGGAAGCAGTTGATCGTGGAGAAAGACTCCCGGAGAGACTCCCCTGCGCAGAGTGTAGGTGACCGTGGCACATTTGTCAGGGTTAATGGCGATGTTCCACCTACACGACCAGTTTTCACAGCGTTTGAGGATTAGCTGAGTTGGTCAGTTGCCTCGTAGACGCAATCAGATCGTGACAAAATGGCAGTGTCATCTGCATAGGTGGCGAGGCACAGGCTGTTGCTGCGTCTACCAATGGGCAGCGGAGCAGTACGACCTCCACCTCATCTGGGTCCCAGGACATGGGGACATCGAGGGCAACTGTGCTGCCGATGAGCTGGCCCGGCAGGGTACAACCTCCCCTCTTCAGCCGGAGAGAGAGTTAGTTGACATGCCCTTGGCCACTCGCAGACTTCTCTGTAGGGAGTACTTCCACCTCAACGCGGACAGGAAATGGGAAAACCTAATCTCCTTCCGCCACGCTAGAATGATCTGGCCACGCCGATCAGCGAAACGCTCAAAGGAGCTATTGTCATTAAGCAGGGAAAGCTGCGCCCTTGCCGTTAGGGCTCTTACTGGTCATTGGCTACTTGGAACACATGCGTCTAGGCTGTCGGTGCACCATAACGACTTCTGTAGAAGCTGCAGGGATGAGGAGGAGGAGGAGACCGTTCTTCACCTCCTCTGTCGCTGTCCCGCCCTAAGCAGACGAAGACTGCAGTACCTGGGCTTCCCCACCATTGTGCATCTCGCAGAGCTGAGCGAGACATCATCCAGGGATCGGGTTGGTCCTCTCTCACGTAGGATTTGTCATCGGTCCATGAGAACCTGCATCGGACGGGGGATCTAAGCCTACGCGGCATCACAAGGAGCCTCCTCAGGCTCAAGTGGATGGACCGGCTCTCGGAGCCTGCCATCACCGCCCTAACCTAACCTAACCTACTATGAAGCTTTAGAACATATACTGAAAACACGCATTTCCCAGGGAATGTGCGTGTAAACTCGGACCCCGGGAGACCAAGAACTGATTAAACATTTATATTAATATTATTGTTATTATTACAAGGGCCTTCTTGCACTGCGACCAGATGTTAGATCTTTTGTGCCGGCCTGTAGGATTAGGGTAGAGCCCCTATTCCTAGGATTCTAATAAAAGATAGCACTTTGGTAGGGTCTTTTTGTTCCCAAATCCTGTAGGGGGGAATAAGTTCACCTCCTAGATGTTGAAGTCGACGTCTGATTAGCGAGGGGCATTCACATAGAATATGTTCTGATGTTTCTTGCTCCATCTCACAGAATCTGCAGGTGTTGATTTTTGAAAGTTTAAATTTCTAAGGTTGCAGTGATCCTTTAGGTAGCCTGTTAGAGTGCGAATTTCGCTCTTTGTTAGGTTGATGATGAGTTTTGATCGCGTCATCTCTGGGACGAGAATTTGTTTGGCTTGTCTCAGTCCTGCACTGTCGGTCCAGTGATGATTTATCTCCGCTTCCTCTCATTTCCTGTGCAGTTCTCTTTTGTGTCCTTTCGATAGTCCACAGAACGGCTCAGGGCCGATTAATGGTGTCATCGCCCCTCGTTTAGCTAGGGGGTCTGCCATCTCATTTCCTATATGGCCTTCATGCCCTGGCACCCAGCCCACTGTTAGGGTGTTTTTGGGGGCAAGGGCATTCAGCTGCTGGAAACAGTTCTCTGCAAGTCCAGATGAGATCGTAAAGGAACTCAGCGCTATGAGCGCCGCCTGACTGTCAGAGAAGATGTAAATCCGTGGGCCTTGCAGTTTTCAGTGTATCTCTGCTTGGAAAATGGTTGGCGACTTTCCCATGGCTATGGATTTGTTGAACCTTGGTCCAAAAATACCACCCCCGGTGTCACCGTTTTCCAGTTTCGACCCATCCGTGTACCATGTTTGTGATCCACTGGGCAGAGGTATTGATTTTCTTTTCCATTCATTCCTAATGTACAAGACTACGGAGAAGTTTCCGTGGAAAACAAGTTTTTGGTTTCTGCTCGTCAGTTACGCGCAGAATGGGCTCATTTATCTGGGGTTCAAGGACCCTGATGCCCGGTAAGATCACCACTTTTTATATTGGTGTCTCCGGGTGTTTAGGAGAGTGGAGGGAGGGGGCTGGACATTAGTCCGCCCTCTTGCGGCCCTTGGCCGCCATCTTCCGACCACGGATGGTGCTCAGAAGGGCCTCTTCCTCCGGTGTGAGCCTCCCACCCTTGGGTACGCGCCCGGTGCGGGTATTGCGGGCTCCTGGGCCACTGCACTGCCCTGTGGTGTCGAAGCAGCCATAGCTGGAGCACTGGCATTGGAGCAGGTGGGCTTCTCCGCTTTGAGAGTAGGAGCCACTGCCTGTTTCTTTGCCTGCGTGTCGGCCTTTGGCTTAAGAGTTGCCGTGCCAAACGCAAAATTGAGCTGATCCTCCAGCGCTTTCAGCCGGTTGGCCGAGACCGGGTCCAGCGCAATCGTCAGGACAGCCGTGTGTTGCCTCATTTCGCGGTGGAATACTCGCCAGTGTTCCACTCGCAGGCCGCTGTTCTGGCCTTCAATGAGGTCTAAAACCGGCGCTGTCTTCATGTCCGCGTTAGGGAGCGGAAAGTAGTCGATATAGACAGCGGCACGTGGAGCCTCTGCCTCGGGGACTACCTTAATGTGGGCGTCTTTCCACAGCCGGAGCTTTGGCACCTCTGTGCTTAGCCACTCGGCTGCCTCCGCGTTCCCACAGGTTATGGCCATCCAGCCCGGTCGGAAGGTGCAGCCGGAGAACAGCGGCTTCCCAGATCCGTGCTTCAGAGCCATCACCCTCGACAAAATTGCGGATTGGACCGTCTTTAGCTGCACCTCTGTGCTTAGCCACTCGGCTGTCTCCGCGTTCCCATAGGTTATGGCCATCCAGCCCGGTCGGAAGGTGCAGCCGGACAACAGCGGCTTCACAGAGCCGTGCTTCAGAGCCATCACCCTCGACAAAATTGCGGATTGGGTGAGCAGACTTTTTGGGTAGTCGGCTGGGAGTATTGCCATCTTCGACGAGCTGGCTAGGTCCCTGTAGGAGGCCATGACACCGACTTGGGTCGATTGCTCCTGTGCTACCTGCCCAGCCGCAGCAACGGCTGTGGAGGCTGCTGGAGCCTACGTGGCAAGCGGCACCATTGCAGAACCCGTCGTCAAGGCACTAGTTGCCGCGGTTCTGGTCATGGCCCTCTTATTGGACGGCCCTTCTGGGGTCGTGTTGGCCGATCTACCTCTTTTGTTGGTCCCGCCACTCTTGCTGGGCACTTCCCTAGGAGGGTTCATAGGGCTTCTTCTTCTTCCTTGGTGACAGTGTCGGTGCCAGAGCCTTGTGAACAGATGTCCATGGCGTCTTTGGACTCCCCAGTGGGTTCGATGTTAATCGATTTGAGGCTGCTTGAGCACCCAGTTTCATTATTATTACATTTGGTCTCCATAAGTTGGTCCCACGAGTATTGAGGAAGGCATTTTCCCCAGGGGCAGAGTCTCATACCCTAATATCTAGGAAGGCGGCCATCGTTAATTGTTTAATTTTGCTGAATGTGTCCCAGTCTGTCCTGCGAAGGTTACGTCTCGGTACCGGTTTACCGGTCAAAAATGATGTATACGTGGTCAGAAAAGGAGAACTGAGTCGACGCTCTCCAATTCTCGACTTTAAAATGCTATGATTACTATGCTTTAAATTACTATGTTCTACTTGCAAGGTGAAAGCTAGCACCTCTTCCCAACCCTGAAAACCGTCGAACTAGGAAATATGAAGGTTGGTGTGTTACCTTTGGTCCATATTGTAACGTTACGACAAATAAAAGTATCAAAATGAGACTCACCCCTTACATTCGTTTCCGTGCTGCCCCAGGTTCGTCTTTTTGAATTCTGCCCATTGCAGCGGCTTGACGTCCGACAGGTTTTGCGGTTTAACCTCTCCCGGAAGCTCCGAAGCACGGCGTGAAGCTTTCATTTTTTGTCATTAACGCTCGCTTTCCTCGTCCTGAGTTCGGGGCTTTGAAAGAGGTCGACCGCGGCTTCGCCTCAAAGCAGCGGCAAGGTTCAGTATTTTAGAAGTTACAGAGCCTTCAAAGTTTAAAATTGTTTGGGATGCAAAAAAAAGGAGGTCGTTTTTTAGAAAATTCTGACTTTGCGGGTGATTTTTAGGTAAAATATGTAACTGACCGGCATGGTTATGGTCTCTATCGAAAGGGTTATTAAATCTCGGTTAAACCAGGGTAGAATAAAATTATAATACTTTTTGCACGTGCAGGCATAACTGTTTTACAGAAGTACTAATTTTCACCTATTTCTCAACTTTGATGGAAAATTTAAAATGGGATTACACCGGATTATGGGTTTGGCGTATGAGGTGATGTTTTTGTTCTTTATCAAATTTAAAAAGGATCGGCTGCCCCCAACAATTTCCAAAGCAAAAGATTCTTTCAACTCACCGTAAAAAACGAGCGGCCTGGAGCAAATTCTGCTAAAGGCGCAGTTCGAAATTGTATGGCGGGCATGCATTGTTTCCTGTATTGGCGGTTGTTTTTCAATTCCTTACTTTTTACGGACACCTAATGATTTGAAATGAAGTTACAATGAATAATACTTCTTAAACAAAATTAAATGATGTAAAATTAAATGATTATTTTGAACAAAAAGTGCATAAATGATTGAAAATTGGTCTAAAAGAGAAAATACGAATTATAAAAAAATAATGTATATTTTTTTAAATAAAGTATTTCCCGAGAAAACAAACGAAAAGTATTGTTTGAAATTTGCTAAAAAATCAGAAAACTGTATCAAAAAACATTAATTTTACTATTTATCACACCATATAGTCTGAACACTTAATCGAAAGGTACTAAAAATACTTTTCTTTTAAAAATTATAAAAATATCTCAACTGGTTCAAGAGTTATGATTTATACTGGACGTTGATGCACTAAGGCCAGTACATTCAAGTGGCCCGTATGACACCAAGCACGTGCCTGTTCGTGTTAGGTGTTAGTGGGCGCGAAAATGTGAAATAATAGGAAAGGTGTACGAGGAAGTGACTACTGGCGTGCTGCCGGATTGTTTGCCTGCATGCGTACTAAGTGGGTTAGTATTAAGGTTTTTAGTTTGGGAAGGCTATCTACATTTGACGTTATTATGTACAAATCGTTATAATTTGCACATAGGACTCTAAAGGGTTCATGCAATTCAAAAGATGTCCTACAGTGACGCAGAACTAAGGGAATATAGGATCTAGTATTTCTACTCGGTGCGTGAAAATTTAGCTGACCCAACAAGTCGGCACTTTCCACGTCACCGTGGATAGGATTAAAAATGAAGGTGACGCCAAGCATGGTTCTACGGTTAGCTAAAGAAGGTAAGTTAATTAGAAGGAGTCTACTAGAGTACGAGGGTAACCTCTGGTTTGGATCCCAGTTCAAACCGCGTAAAGCGAAAAGTAAAAAGTTCTTCTGAACTGACTCAATGCGATTACTGTGGACCCCATACTGAGGGCTCCAAACGCAAGATCCATATTCTAAGATAGGACGAACTAAAGAAATATATAAGGATTTTGTAACATAGGGGTCATTGAATTCTTTCGACCACCGTTTAATAAAACCAAGCACACCTCTG
>VNJV01006196.1:0-12431 GCA_008042635.1 Drosophila nikananu
GCGCGAGTGGAATGGATAAATTCCCTAAATCTGGCATTTGATTCTGCGCAGACATCGCTGGAAAAATTGGATTTCGCGGAGATCGCCAGTGACAACCGGATGGAATTTTCCGAAGTTTCAATGGACGTGACGTCGAAACATAACCGTGGATAAGCTGCTCTTCGCAAGTCGCAATTGCCAGCTTCAGCCGCTGCCAATTCAACTTCTTTTGACATCAGTAACCATGCGGATCTTTCTTTTCGATCTAGGAAGCCTCGGTTGCCGAATTTGGAAATTGCTCGTTTTCATGGATCCTACTCTGACTGGCCGGATTTTATCGCTACTTTCAACACGGTCGTCGGAAATGATGATGAGCTAAGTGATATTGAAAAATTACAATATCTACGGTCGAGTTTGAGCGGCGTTCTGATTCACATAGTCGCTCGAAAGCTGGATCAGAGGACGCTGGAGAAATGGGAAGAGGATTTGTCCATCTACAAGCTGTCCACCTGGGATGCTATGGAGTTGTTTTTGGAGAAGAGGTGCAGGATGATGGAGAATATGGATCAATCCTTGGTAGCTCAAACGCCAGGCCACCAGGTGGAAAATAACTTGCACAAGTATAGTCGAGTTGCACTTATTGCCTCTGCTACCAACTCAAATCACCCCATATGTTTATTTTGCAATGCGAGGGATCTTTATTTGCCGGCATGTTCTCGATTTTTGAATTTGAGTCCTAATCTTCGATATAGGGAAGCAAAGAAGTTGCGTCTTTGCCTTAAGTGTTTGCGCAAGGGGCATAATTTGCAGCAATGCAAGTCGGCTAACTGCAGATATTGTCGAATGAAGCACCACTCATTACTCCACATGAATCATCCATCCGCACCATCCACCTCACCTTCAACTCCGTTATGCGACCCAGACTTGAGCCCTTAGCCATTGCCATCGACATCATCAGCATTAGTATCATGCTCGCAGTCCTCTTCGCAACGTGATAATCAGCTATCAAGCCCTCCACCTAAGCCCTCAAATATTATGCCGATCGACTACGTGTTGCTTCCAACTGCGATTATTTACGTAAGAAATCAAGTTGGAGAATTGAGGCCTTGCAGTCTTAGACTCGGGCTCTCAGCTAAACTTTATAACTTCTCGCTTAGCTAGTCAACTAAAGTTGAATCATATAAGATCGGAAAGCTCTATTTCTGGGATAGGAAGATCTTCCATGATCTCTGATAACGCAGTCAACATTATTGCGCAATCACGGGATGCAAGCTATCGTGCTTCGTTCGCCGCTGTTGTGACAAACAATAACACGGATTATCAGCCTCATTTCGATATAAATACAACATCATGGAGGATACCACAAAACATTTCGCTAGCTGTTTCTCATTTTAATCAATCACAGCAAATTGACATATTAATTGGCGCTGGTTTATTCTTTGAAATAATTTCTATAGGACAAATTCATTTGGGCAGGACGTTGCCAACTCTTTAGAACACCTTAGTTGGATAGTATCTAGAGGGATGTCGAGTATTCTACATGCAGCAGCACTTTTGGAAGAAAGGGAGCACCGGCCGTCATTGCATGGGCGTCATCTGAGTAGCTATGCTCCGTACAGCTACGGGTCTTATCAAGAGAGCCGTCGCTAAACTAGCCGTTCTGCCCGTCGACTCGGATATAGTTGGAACCGTACCTCTTCCAACGGGGGGAGTATGTTCGGAGCAGATCGCCAGCACCTAGGCATGCGCACATGGGTGTTCCGCTGCACCTGCAGCTCTCTTATCTTTCTTCTCTTATCTCTTTTCGCTTCCTCCTTCTTTTGTTAATTCTGTCGCGCTTTGTTTTCCTAAGCTACATATTGTCAACTGCTGCTTATATATTCGGAAGCCGAGCTTCACTCCTACACTTCACATCGATCGATCGAGAATAAACAGCATATATATATTTAATAGAACCTATCGTGCGTTTTCATTAATTATATAAATCGCTAAGGGTGGCATATTCGTTGTCTTCCCCATAAACAGTCCGAAAAGCTCATATTCGCCAGTTGGTTCTCTAAATCAGAATCTGAGTTTATACGATATTGGATTATTCGTTAACAAATCTTCAGCTCATGGAATAAACATGATCCCTGGATTGCAACAAAAGATTTGGACTCCCCCTGAGGGCTACAATTTTCCCACATCGGGCCCTAGAAATTTAAAGTTCCAACGTCATTGGCTTCATAAATACGCATGGCTGGCGTACTCGGAAAAAGAAGAAGGCGCATTCTGCAAATATTCGCTCAACATTCATCGCGATGTTAAGGTCGACACGCAAACAGTTTTGGAAAAGTTTTTTTCTGTACCCCGCAGAGTAAACTTATTGACAATTTGATTGATTAAAAATGTTTATTCGAACAAAAAGTTATCATATTTTTCATTATATTTTTCTTATATAATATAACTAGAGGACCCGGCAAACTTTGTTTCGCCCCTTATTGTTGTTTTACTTAGTTCTAGTCTTCTTGCTATAATTGTCAAACTTGAATCTATCTGGAGTGGATCATCAGGGCCTGGCGTTCCTTCTTCCTTTTTGGGAACCTGGGTGCGTGGTCGGCCCTAGAAATAATTATACATCTTCTGTCAACCGCGCCTTCCACTGCTTCTCGTTCGAAATTCGAACCACCATCTTCGACCAACGGAGGAAAACGTAGACGTAATGTGGAGTTATATTAAAAACAGTGGAATTAAGTGTTTAGGCGGTTCTTGAATGCTGTTTTGGGTAGTATTTGTATTTTTTTTATTTTTTGGTATAAAGTGGTGATGAATATATGATGAATGTGTGTTGATGACAAGAGCGAACATGCCTTACAAAAATTCATCAACGTTTGTATGGGCTTGTCATCAACGTGAAACGTTCACAGGTACTGCATATAATATATAAACAGGAAAGGAAGCTAACCTCGGACCTCCGAAGTTTGTATACCCTTGCAGCTTACAGTTGGATCAATATGAATTAATCAAACTCGATCAAATGAAAAGAAAAACAAACAGGAATTATATGAAATGTACCTTCCCAAAAATGTTTGTTTTTTCGCTTACTTACATATCATACAAAAAACGAAATTTTTAACTAACATAAAATGCCTATATTACTGAGCGGATAAAAATATGTTGAAAAACATCAAAATTAAAATTTGTTTCTTTAATTTTCTTGAATGTTGTGAGGAAGCGATCTATTCTAAGGCTGGGATATCCTCAGCGGCTCAGAGTTCCCCCATTATTTATAGTGAGACAGGCAGGGGAAACGGGGATGGCGCTGGTGAAAGCGCGTATTTGCTTTCAGGAGGGAAATCTGGGAAAGGGGCGGTCCGTGTAGGACTGCATTTATTTCGGGACAGACGGATGAGCGGTCCGAGCGGCCGGCCGGAGCCGGGAGCCGCGTCGGAGCCCTTGGGGGCGTGGTCAGGTGCCCGCATGGTAAGCACGCACGCCAGAGCGAGACCGTGGGAGTACACGCAGCGGCAGAGCCCGAAGGCTCGTGCCAAGATTTNGATCTTTGTGCCGACCCTGTTTACCATGGTGCCGGCGCTTCGACCCCGAGCGAAGCCGCGGAACTGGGAAATCGGCCCTGTTTACCATGGTGCCGATGCCGTGGTCCGGAGCCAAAGATGGAGAAGGGTCTCGGGATCTGGGAATCGGTCCCGTTTACCGTGGTACCGACGCCCCGATCCGGAGCAGAGATGGAGAAGGGTCTCGGGATCTGGGAATCGGCCCCGTTTACCGTGGTACCGACGCCCCGATCCGGAGCAGAGATGGAGAAGGGTCTCGGAATCTGGGAATCGGCCCCGTTTACCGTGGTACCGACGCCCCGATCCGGAGCAGAGCCGCGAACCCGGAACCGGCCCTGTTTACCATGGTGCCGATGCCGTGGTCCGGAGCCGAAGCTGGGAGGGAATCCCGGGATCTTAGTGCCGACCCTGTTTACCATGGTGCCGGCGCATCGACCCCGAGCGAAGCCGCGGAACCGGGAAAATCGACCCCGTTTACCGTGGTGCCGATGCCCTGATCCGGGGCCAAAGGTGGAGGAGGGTCTCGGGTTCTGGGAGCCGGCCCTGTTTACCATGGTGCCGACCCTTCGATCCACGAGGTTCTCCGAAACCCGAGAGCCGGCCCTGTTTACCATGGTGCCGGCTTCCAAGTCTCGGCCTCCGCCGCTACGGGAAGGGTTGCGGAACTGGAGACCCGGCCCTGTTTACCATGGTGCCGGGTCCCAGTCCGCCCAGGAGTGGGCTCTTGGGAAAAGAAGAGGAGGAGAAGGAGCTGCAAGGATGAACGCCAAAATGCCGTCGGGTTTTGTGATTTGTGTTTTATTTCTAACTAACTTTCCCTATTCTCGATTTCCTACCTTGCCCACACCGCCGGCTCCCATGTCGCGGGGGGGCCGCTAGGCCGGCTCACCCTCCTTTAGCCCTGGGCGCTGGACTCCATGTCCATGTGGCCTCAGAGTCAAAAATGCCGTCGGTACTTGTTTTCTTGCGGGAAGAGCGTAGCACGTCCGTTCTGCTTGAAGGCTGCCGAGGTAAGAGACCGATCGCTCGTGGCGACGCTGCTCGGGCCCTTCCTCTGCCGATGCTTGCAGAGCTATTGCCTCTGCCGTCTTTCTTCGGCCCGCGCACTTCCCGATCGGGGCTCTCTTTCTTGAGCTTTTCGGGCTCTTCGGCCATGTTGCGGGCGGCTCTCTCCCTCTCTGAGAGGTGATGTTGCTGGCGTATGTTGCTGGAGTATGTTGCGGGCCGTGTGTGCTCGCGATGTTGCTGGCGTTACTTGCGGTGTATGTTGCGGGCCGTGTGTGCTCGCGATGTTGCTGGCGTTGCTTGCGGTGTTGCGGGCCATGTGTGCTCGCGATGTTGCGGGCGATGTGTGCTCGCGATGTTGCGGGCGTTGCTTGCGACGTTGCTGGCGTATGTTGCGGTGTATGTTGCGGGCCGTGTGTGCTCGCGATGTTGCTGCAGTGTTGCGGGCCGTGTGTCAGAGATGCTCGACCGGCTATGTCGATGTTGTTGGCGGGTGTAGGGTTTGTCCTATCTCGTAGCTATTTTACATGTGCCCTTCGTGGGTCTTCTAATTGTCTCTTAAACCTAACTTATTGCTAACTTAAATATATATACAGTATTTACAAATAGGGGTGAGGCACTCCTCACAATGTTCACCGTGTTTCCGAAAGCTAGACCGCTTTTGCGCTCCCGTTTTTTTGGCCTCCGCGCACTGTCCATCGAGCGTTCCAATGCTCGCCCTCTCCCCGCTCTTTAGCAATCATCGGCCGCTCCGCGCACTCATCCGCCGCTCCTCGGCTCTCCGCAGCTTCCTCGCGTGCATCGGGTCACATCCGAACTCCGCAGTCGGCCGCCGTCGCTCCCTTTAGCGGAGGAAAGCGGGCGGGAGCACGGCTCTTTGTTTAAGCTTAGATTAGTATCATGTATGCAGCCGAATAAAGCTGATGCACCCCGAATTCATCCCCCGCTTTTTTCTAATCCAACATTTTCGCCTGCGCCATGGGAATTCTACTTCTACAACCCAGGACCCCTTAGCGGAAGGACGCTACAAACAAAATTAAAACCTAATTTGTAGAGTAATGCAAAATGACCATGTCTCAAATTATATGAAAATATGTTGAAAACATAGTTATGTTAAAAGAAGTTATAATTTTATTCCTCAAAAGTTTCCGATCGTGTTCCTATGGTAGCTATAGATATAGTCAGCCGATCCGGCCCGTTTCGACTTAATCCACAAGACTTCAACTTAGAATTTAAACAAAAATTAAGGAAAGTTTTTATTTCACATCTCAAATTGTTTCACATTAATTCTATATATCAGTGAGAAGAATAACAAAGTTTTACAAATAATTAACCAACGTGTAATGGAGTGGGCGGAAAATGCCAGGAATCGGTCCGATTTCCCTTGGGTTGTGGTTCCGTCGCTGGCCGCTGGAGTTGGGAGCGTCGAAAAGTAGTGGTTGTTGGTGTTGCTGCTGTTGGGGTCCCAAATAAGAAGGCGTCGGGGAAAACTTCGGTTTGACTTCACTTTATTCACGTGAAATTCATACTAACTTACAACTAACAATAGAAAAGCCGCGGGTCCGCGGAGTGGTGAAATTGCCCACTGGAAAGAGGGAGAGCGAGAGAAGGCGAGGAGAATAGCGGTGAAGATGAGCCGGTGCGAAAGCTTGACCGCTTACACTGCCGCTCAGCAATTCGCGCCCTTCTGGCGTGAACATTCTCCCCCCCTTGCGTAGGCAAAGGAAACGAGGCAATCGGATCGGCCTCATCACTCCCGGCGCGCTCCGGAGACGGTCCATCCGAACACGGTGTTTTGAGCGACGGCAACCCATCATCGAGCTTGCGGAACCCCTGTTGGATCAGGTTCGCATAAACGTCTGATCCCAACACGAGGGAGATGGTTGCTTGCCGGTGGAAACGGTCGTCCGCGAGACGAATATCGTCGATCTTGGCCCTTACTATGTCGCTTAGCGCTAGAATGGGTATCTGGATTCTGAGGCTGGGGTCAATCCTTAGGACGACCTCGAGCTGGAAGTGGTTTGTTCGGGACCGGAGCGTCACCGAACAAACCTCGGCGTCTCCCCGCAGGGTGGTAGGCAGCCGGAACGCAGCCGCCAACGACCGATCGATGCTGCTCACTGCCATGCATGGGTCGATCATGGCGCCAGCCTCGAAGGTCTTCGAGCCCGTGTCTAGCACGACGACGGCTGTCGGCAGGATCGACACTGACGGAGACGGGACGGAGACTTTCGGATGCGGGCGATCGATGGCGACTGGGGCTGGCGACGGAGACCGCGAAATGGACATCGCGTCCGGACGGGGTGCAGCGGGCTGGCGCCCTTTGCGAGTCGGAGGGGGCAGCGCGGATCCTTTTGAAGCGGAGCGGGGTTCCTCGTGCATGTGGAGTAGGGTGTGGTGTTTCTGACCACACTTTTTGCATCCTTCTTGGCTACGGCAGTCTCCTCCTGAGTGCTCATGGGCGAGGCAGTTCGAGCAGTACTTATTAAAAGGCGCTGCTCGAAGGCCCTTTTCAGCGCTCAGTTTATGGAACCTCTTGCACTTCCGAAGAGGATGGATTCCCGGGCAGACTCGGCAGCGGTAGGATTGAATACCTCGAGTACGTCTGCCCTCCGCGGAGTTGGTGGCACGAGGACGAGGAGCCATGGCGACGAGGAGGATGCGGTCTGTCAATGAATAAAACAGAAAAGAAACGGGGTTTAGAATGGGCAGACTACATTTTGGACCCCGAAATGGGGGAGGAGCCCTATTCCCTCGGAACGGAGGACTCTTTGTCTTCCGCCGGCAGGAGAATGACCTTGTGGACAGGGCACACGAATGCGGTCATCGGCTCCAGGAAATGCAGAAACTATTCTGCCGAGCCGCCATTCGTTGGATGGTAGGTTGTCCTCCTTGACGACAACCATATCGTCGACTTGGAGATTTCTGGTCGGAAAATGCCATTTATTACGTTTGTGGAGTTCTTTGAGATACTCCTCTTTCCACCGTGCACTAAACTGCTGATGTTGAGCCTTGAGATGTTGCCATCGATTTAATATCGACTTGGCTTCGCCCTTTATCTCGGGCTCAGCCGTGGAAAGCAACGGCCCTCCGATAAGGAAATGACCTGGTGTGAGGACCAGCAAATCTGAGGGATCTTCGGACATAGGCGAGAGGGGTTTGGAATTGAGGCAGGCCTCGATCTTGGCGAGAAGCGTCGCTAGCTCCTCAAACGTATACTTGCGGGCGGACGTCGATTTATAGAAAAGGGTTTTGAAACTTTTTACTCCCGCTTCCCATAGACCCCCCATATGTGGAGCCCCTGGTGGGATGAACCGCCATACGAGTCCCTGATGGCTATATGCATCAGTCACGGACTCCTTGATAGCTTGGAGAAAGTCCCTGGAAATCAAAGTTGCTGCCCCACAAAGGTCTTGCCATTATCGGAATGAACCCGCTGAGGACAACCGCGCCTCGCTACGAAACGAGCAAAGGCCGCTAGAAATTTTTCGGTTGTCAGGTCGGAAGTGGGTTCCAAGTGGATAGCCTTCGTGGAAAAGCACACAAACACATAAACATATCCCTTCGTTATGAGACACGCTCTCCCTGTATAATTTTTTATCTCGAAAGAGCCGGCTTAGTCGATGCCCGTGTAGGTAAAAGCCCTCGAGAAAGAGACTCTATCTGTCGGAAGGTCGCCCATCAGCTGTGCTTGAAGTCTCTTCTTGTAAATCGTGCAAATCTTACATGGATTGACCACAGCCTTCACCAGATTCTTGATTTTAGGAATCCAATACTTCGATCGGATCAGGCGTAGGATCACTTGACTACCGCCATGAAGAGTGATCTGGTGAGTAAATTGGATGAGAAGGCGAGACAGTCTACAGTTTGTCATATTGTAGGGCTTTGGAGGCAGTGAGGCGGCCGCAAGCCCTTAAAAGGCCGTGTCGGTCAATGAATGGAAACAAATTCAGCAACGGACTCGACGCTGGAAGAGGCCTTTTTTCTGCCAGATGCTTTAGCTCTTGGCCATATGCTCTGCGCTGCGCAATGGAGATCAGAGTTTTTTCTGCCTCTCGGATTTCTTCACTAGTGGGTTGTAAGTTGGATGAGAGCGAACCCTTGCGGCAGCTTTTAAGGAAGCGTTGAACATAGGCCAGAACTCGTAGAGCCTTGTCCAGTTTGGAAAAACGTTCGAGGAAGTCGATGAAAGGGGCCTTGACAAAGTGCACTTTGACCGCGCGCTGCTCCTGTAACTGGAAGAGTGTCGCTTTGCGCTGGCCATAACTCCCGTGGCCCTTGCAGCCACTCGGACTTCTTGCCCTATCTCGACGCGGACGTAGATAGCCGCTCCATAGGCTTTTTGAGACGCATCACAGAATCCGTGATGCTCTATGGTTACCTCAGGCTGATACCAGACCCATCTCGGGACGCGGATCTGGTTGAGGTCGGAATACTCATCTAAGAACCTATGACTCATTTCGGTGGGAAGCTTATCGTCCCAGCCCAAGTCCTGCAACCAAATCTCCTGCATGAGCGAGGATCGAGCCACCCGGCAGAATCGAACAACCTCACGATTTGGGACAAAACTTCTCGCTTAGTATAGGAGGGTTCCAACGCTCTTTCAGGAGGGACGTCGGACTTTGCCCTCCACCGAATACCGAGCGTCTTGGCCGTGCTTTCGGCATCGATGTCAAGGAACTCGGAATGAAGGAGGTGCTTGGCCGGGACGTCTTTCAGTACGCCCTTGTGGTTGGAGGTCCTCTTTCTCAACGGAAACCCGGAGGAACTTAGGGCTGCTTGATACTCTTAAATGGAGCTTTGGGCGTCGTTCAAGGAATTTGCCCCTGCCAGAACGTCGTCGACGTACATGTGCTGCTTAATAATGCGGCTGGCTTTCAGATATGACACTTGCACATCGTCTGCCAGCTGTTGCAGTACTCGAATGACGAGGAAAGGGGCACAGTTGACACCGAAAGTGACTGTTTGCAACTCGTAGTCGCGGATATCTCCTTCCTTATTTCGGAACAGAATTCTTTGAAAGGGTGAATGCTTTGGATCGACCCAGATCTGACGGTACATTTTTGTAATGTCCGCACTGAAGACGTACTGGAAATACCGCCACTTCAGGATCTGGATCGTAAGATCGGATTGTAGGACTCGACCAGCATGAAGGATATCATTTAAGCTGGTCCCATTCGCCGACGGACTTGAAGCGTTAAATACAACGCGAAGTTTTGTAGTGGTGCTTTCGGGCTATACTACCGCATGATGTGGAAGATGGTAAGTCGGAGATTCATGAGTCGACGGAACTGCTTTCATATGACCGAGATCCAGATATTCTTGGATCACGCTGTCATATTGCTCTTTTAGGGGAAAGTCTCTTTTTAAACGTTTCTAGTTTCTAAGAAACTGAGCTAACGCAATGGACCTTGAATATCCTAAATTGGATCCTGAATTCTCGGGGTCACAGAATGGGAGCGTCACCACGTATCTCCCGCTTGCGTCTTTCTTCGTGGTTTGGAGGAAGTTCCTTTCGCAATAGGAATCGGACTCTTTTACCATCTTAACTGGTAAATCCTCCACCTCCCAGAACTTGCTGAGAAGCGAATCGAGCGAATCAGGGTCCCTTATTTGGTGCACTTGAGTCGTGAAGGATGCGATCCGTTTCGGATTGTCGATGGAAATCGGCCCCGTTAGCACCCACCCGAAAATAGGTTCTTGGCCCAGGAGCGAGCCGCAAATATAATATTTTGTCGGATACCATCCATCATTTTGGACATTTTGGAGCGCTCTCAAAAAAGGTAGGATCTGCCCAACGGAGCGCGGGCAGGTCCTTCAAAGAATTCCGGGCGGATTGGATAGGAGGGCAGTTTGCCTGCCAGTTCCGGAAGGACGTACGCCACGGTGTCTAATTGTAGACCAGGCTTATGCGGAGACCGAATCCCAAAGATACAAAACTTCGAGGACTTCGCAGAGACGGAATGATTTAGCCCGGAGACTTGGGTCTGGATGTTACGGAATGGCAACTTCATGAGGTTAAACAGTCGTTCGGAAATGAACGTCGCCTCGGATCCCGAGTCGATCAAAGCTCGTGCTCGGTAGTTCGTTCCCAAATGACACACGTCAATGATTGCCGTGCTAACCGGATGGTTCTCCTTGGAGCATAAGTCACACCCTTATTTGGTGCTGACCTTTCTCTCGAAGGATTGAAGCCTTTTTGGAACTGCCTGAGTCGGTTTCATATCTTCGATGGCCTCCAAAGTCCGATACCTTTCGCTCAGGAAGGTGTTCATTTCCTCCCAAGCCGGAATCTCGGATTTGGACGTTAGGGACTGTTCCCATAGAGACAGGGTCAGTTTTGGCAGCTTGCTCGCGCAGAGGAAAACTAGCAGACAATCCCAATTGTCGGTGGATATCTGCAAATGGGCTAGCGCTGTTGAATCGTGGACTGCAACTCCTTGAGAGCATGACCAGATTCTTGTGATACGGAACTCAAGTTGAAAAGGAGCTTGAGTTGGCTGTTGACTAATTGCAGTCAATTTTGGAACCGGTCGTGAAGCGCTTCCCACGACGAAGCGAACCCGTCATTCGTGAGAGGGGATTTGGATACGATGGCTTTTACCTCGCCGCTTGTTTTTGTAAGAAGGTGAAAGAGCCTCTCGACCGGTGTCAGCCTAGGGTTGTTAACATAAACTGTCGAGAATAGGTCCCGGAAAGTGGGCCATCGGAGGTAGTCGCCATCGAAGATTTCAGTGTCGCAAGGAGGTAAGCGGCACCCGGATGAAATTAGCGGTTGGGAGAGCGTTTGAACGACGAAGACGTTGCTCTCTCGATATTTTCGCCAATCTTTGCTGCGCACGACTCATTTACGGAGTAGCAGTGTTCATATTTGGACTGCAGCAGAGGAAATGTGCTGAGGGATCCTTCTCGGGCAATTAGGTCAGAGCATGTTTCTTACTCTCTTTCCACTTTGTCCCATAAGGCTCACACTTGTTGCAGACGGACGTTTAACGTGTGAAGGGATGGAGAAACTTGATCAGTAGTGTTGATCTTGGCTTCGAACATGGTGACGCGATTGCTGATGGCAATGAATTTGTCCAATGCAGCGCTGGCGGCCGTTGGCAACTCTGCGGATTCCATCTTCTTGCTGATAGAGCGAGTCACCCTTAGAAAATCAGTCTTGACTGTAGAGGGATTTTCGGATTTTTTCGCCAGTGAAGACTCGCTGGACGCTTTCGTCAGCGGACGAGAAATTAAAATTTTTGGAGTAGTCTTCGAAGTGGTCGATGGTAGATTTCTCCCTTTTGGAGTGGAAATCGGAGGACTGACCTTTGGACTAGCGGACTTGGGAGCTGGATTAGCGCGAGCGGGTAGCGGAGAGTGTGGATTAAGTTTGGCTGATTTTCCTGGCGCGGATGTCGCTTTTTTGTCTCCCTCTATGGGCATACTCAGCTATACCCTCGGAAAATGACGCCAATGAGGCCTGCACGCCAAGAAAAGTGGAAGAGGGAAACGGCCAAACAAACACTTCGGTTCTGGATGGGCAATAAAAACCCCGAATTCGAATGGAATATTATAATTGGAAACTTGAAAAACGGAAAATTCCTGCACTTAAGACAGTTTTCCACATCTGGGGAACAGATGGCCACTGCGTTGGTCTAGTTAGAGATAAGATTAGAATATGTAAATTTCATGTTAGCTACCTAAGCTAGGACTTAGAAAATAAAGATTCAGTTTGAAATATCAACTCAACTAATGAAGATCTCTTTTATTTGGGTTTGAAAGATTTTGGTCAATCGAGCCTTCGAAAAACTCTGCAGTTTCCCCCCGCGTTGGTAAGGGACTCAGAGAAAGGCCAGCTCCTTAAAGCAAAGCAATTTACACTTGCAGCTAAAGGACGCGAAAATAATT
>VNJV01006197.1:0-10568 GCA_008042635.1 Drosophila nikananu
AAAAAAAAAAAAAAAAAATGGCTAGATCGACTCGGCTGTTGATGCTGATCAAGAATATATATACTTTATGGGGTCGGAAATGCTTCCTTCTGCCTGTTACATACATTTGCACGAAATTAATATACCTCTGTAGCTACGGTACATGGTATAAAAATAACTTATTCTTTGTTTCAAATGAGAAAGACAAAATTTTTGCTTCGAAATATGCAACTCTCACTTTTTTTCCGTGTTATTACGACTTTAATGCCATTTTTTTTAAACAAATCACCAATATTTCTCAATTCTGCGCACCTATTATGGTTGTCTAGTCAATTACGAACTTCAAAAGTTCAAAATCACTGTTACACTGTGGTATTATTATTATTTTATATTCTTGATCAGTATCAACAGCCGAGTCGATCTAGCCACGTCCGTCTGTCCGTCCGTATCTACGGAAACAGTCCGTCAGTTTTAAAGCTATCTGAATGAAACTTTGCAGATGGTCTTCTATATGCTACTATACTATAAAACGGAACGGGCCGGATCGGACATCTATACCATAGGAAAGATCGGAAATTTTTGAGGAACAAATTTATAAGTTTGCAAAAAATTTGGCCTCACGCCAAACAGGATTGCTACGGCTCTTACTACACATTTCACCCTATTTCACTTACCAGAAACCATATTGAATTAGAACGAACGAAAAGGAACGCATAACTTAAAAGCTCGATCCAAAAATTTGCAGTCAAGATTTAAAGTGAAAATAAGAAAGTAGAAAACAAAATGATCAATTTTTGATTGCATTACATTTTGTTATTGTGAAAACTTTTCCGTCATACTCCAGCCAATTTCCAATCCTTTTCAAGTCTTCTATCTTTTTTAAAACTCAAAAAATTCTCATTAAGGGGATAATCATAGAAATTAATTTCCAAAATTATTGGTGTCGCCAACAAAAATAGTAGGTCATTCTGAAGTTTACAAAAACTTTGTTACTATAAAGAATATATACATATGTATATATTTGTATAATAGGGCGGGTCGATTTAAAAATCGCATATGCGTCACAGAAATTCGTGTTCTGGGGATCAAAGTAAGCAACTTTGCCCAAAGAACCATACCTCTAAAATGCATTCTGGTGTTCCCTTTTTTGATGCGAAGAAAAATCTCTTTGACCCATTTAAAGAGCCCCAAACGAGTCCAAATGTATGACCGACCCCCACTAATTTTCGATGGCCGATCCACTCATGCTAGTGGCATACCCCTAGACCACCCCCCTACAAAAATTTTCCAAAATCACAATTTTTAGCATTTTGTATGAAAAAAAAAAAAGTAATTTAGCGAAGAAAAATGTATTTTGCACACTTAGTGGTATATAGTGGTTTCCCGTTGCTAAACGAAAAATCACGTTTTGTGTTAAAAAATAAATTATAACGACGTTGTTTTGTGAACGAACGATTTAATTGCAAAAATTAAATAGATTTTAATCGATATGAAAAACATTATAGTATTATTAATATATATGTAGTTATTCGAAGTGTTTAGTATTGCAAGCTACGTTTAGTGCCGATATCATCTAGTATTTGGCGAAGCTCCTCATCCTCGAAACGACCCTCCAGCGAGGGAATCAACGCTTTGGCCTCCTCCGGAGCCTCGGGGCACAGATTTCCCAAGGCGGCGAGCTCAAATTTGTGCAGCTTCTTTTGCATCAGTAAGCTGGAGAAGTAATTTTTATGCTTAGCAAGGGAATTAAAAAGATTTTCTAGATCGGCCTACCTTCGCACAGACATTATAGTCTCCTTGTTCTTAAACTTCCGGAAACTGTCCGTGTAGGCGTAGGTTTTCATAAAGACTTCTGAAAACTCTTGTTCCTCGTCAGCGGACTCATTCTGTCGTTTTCGATGATCGAGCAACATGTGAACCTCCGATATCAGCAGCGTCTCGGCAGTCTCGAACTCTGAAACAGGGAAACAAGTGAGAAGAGAATTGTCAATGAAAATTGCTGAGGAAATGGAGGCTGAAAATTTACAAGTGAAACATGGAAGAAGAGCTTAGGGTTAGGCAAAGGACTGCGGCCTGCTGATGTGACCGTTCTCCAGCAGGAAATCATAAATCTGTCGCGTCTTGTTCACATCGATCTTGATTAGACGCCGCGCGTCGGCCAGCCGCAAATGACCGAGCTTGGCCTGCTCAGAAACTAGTTGGTTCTTGTAGTCCAGATAGGATTGTGGTACCAAACGTGCCACACTGCACAGCTTTCTCTCGCCAGCATCCAATTTGGAGTAACCGGGCAGATCTGTGAAAAAAAAGATTTAGAGAGGGTCTTACCAGAATACTTTTCGTTTACATACCTCCAATCTCAATGGGACTGGCTTTGCGGCGGGAGCTCAAGGCATACAGCTTGGAGCTGATTCCGGGTGGCAATTGTTCCCCATTACGATTGTATTCGTAGTACTGGACCAAATTTTGCCAGTCGAAGGCGTCCATTTGTTGCTTCTGGCGGACGTAATCCCGTTGAGCTTGCTGGCGTTGCTTGTAGAGGCGTTTAAAGATCGCTGCACCGGAAAGAGTGCTGACGCCCTGCTGCCGCAATTCGTATAATTTAAATAGGCGAGTTTGAAGTTCGCGATAGTGTCGTAGGGACTCAACCAGCAAGTCAAATTGTAAGGGCTGACAGATCTGCATAAATCCCAGGAATCGCATGCAGCTGGAGTCGCTGGTAAAAGCGTGCATGTACTTGGAAATCCAGCTAACTGTTCGATTAGGCATGATTAGACCGTGTTGCCGCATGATCCTATAACGACGTTGGCGTTCTCTGTTGGTATATGGTCAGAATTTAGTTCATAATTTCACACAATTTCCTCGATTACTATAACTTAACTCCTTAACTAAAACGATTCTCTTACCTTAATCGATTGTTATAAGCCCACACCAGTCCTAGCTGGAGTTCATCGGTTATCTCACGCTCTACTACGTTTCCCTCCACTTCTTGATCATCTTCGCAAGACCGCTGGTCCATCATAATGGAGAGCAGGCTTTCGGCGGAGGCGTCATAGGGCGTATCGAAATCGCCTCGTGCGCAGCGATACCCGGCATTTAGCTTAAAATGAATCGCGGCGATGTCATCGTGGCGTGGGGGATCCAAACTGCGCATCTTGAACACATACGGCATTCGCTCAGGGAGGTAGCTGTGCCTCGCGTGTTGAAGCTTTAGCAGGCGCTCAAAGATTCCGCCAAAGTAACAGTCGTGGTAGTGGCGACGCACTTCTGAGGGCGCGTGTCGCTGCTCTAAGGCATGCGAGACCGCCTCCCAGTTCGCGTAGCCCTGGAGCCGTAACGTTTGCAGCAGGATGCGCTCGTCTCGGGCCGTCCAATGGGGCTCCTGGGCAAACACCTGAATGCTGTCGCGGACTATGATGTATGCGTGATTATTTCGATGCTCCCATATCTCTTTGCCGTGAGCAAAGCACTGCAGGCACAACAATGTGTCTAGACACTCGGAGCACTTTATGTAGGGTTCGGAGAGGTTGCAGCGGCAAGTTGCACAACGGCCGCAATCGCTGGGAGCTGGCACCGGAACGACGCTATTCGCGTTCCAAGCCATTTCTTCCATATGTTCCAATTGTTTGTCCAACGACTCTGCGTTGTATACTACCGTGGTACTCCTGGTTTTGGCGTCCTGGCGGGCAAGTGCGTATCGTTCGACCTGTTCACCTAAAAGCTTAACTACAAAGAGGCAATTCAATGTGGTAATCTGGAGGAGGAGGCGACTGCGCTGCTTGTTGTGCGCTCTCTAAGCCAAAGATCTTCAGGCAGTTTCACTTGTAAGTTTAAAAAACACTTGGTTGTGAGTTGATTGTTACCTTTAGGGAACTGTAGGTCGGCAGCGTCCTCATCCACCATGTCAACGGGGTTCATAAACGACATGATTTTTAACTTTTAAACCACTTCTAATACAAAAATTAAGTTTCAATCAAAAATGTACATGCAATGCCGGGTTTTTTCTTCTTCTACGCATTTAGAGATGGACAAACAACAATAATATCGATTATAATGTTGTTCCATGTGATGTGTCAACAAAATCGATAACTAAAGAATATTTGGCAGCCAACCATTTCCAATGCGAAAAAAGGAATCCAACATTTCAGAAATCCAAGTAAGTAAGTTAACATAATTCGCTATAAGAATAAATTTAAACGAAAAAAAAAATATTTGTCATATCGATTGGAACGATATTTTTATTAACGATTATTTTTTCTATTTAATGGCCACACTTTTCATTATTCATGTGTAATTTGCTCTTTTTGATTTGCCACTACTAGCTACTAGCTTGTAATGAGCGAGGAGCACGCAATTAGTGTCCAAAATTCTCCTCAGTACTGTAATTACTTCAAATCTTTGCTGGTAGAGGAACTGGTCCTGGAATCGGACTACAGAAACCTGCATTACGGCAAGTGCTCAATAATTGGACGACTGCGAGTGGCCGAACACTTTCGGCTGGAAAACATACGCGTGCGAAGTCTGCCAGAGTGAGTCTTCTTAATCACTTTCTTTTTTTGTTTATTACAATCTTCATTTTCAGGGACTGTTCCCTGCCTGGGGGCGCGTTATCCCTGCTTCTGTTGGGCCTCACCTACGACAAGGCCGCCGAGCAGCGAGTGAGCAACGGTTGCTACTGCATTTTGCGCGGTGAAGTGGTCCTGTGCAATGTCCTGCGACCCAATAGTCACACACTGACCACTAGGGGCATTCATGAGCAATTGGCCAGCCTCGGCAATGATTCACTTGCTCGTCAAAAGCTTCTGAGTAACCTGAAACTCACCCACAAGCCTGCGATCGATGTTTGGTTCGCTCAAAAGATCGACGCAACGGATGAATTTCTGTGTCACAGGCTGGAGATCAGGAGACTGACTAGTGGTAATAGATGAGAAATGAACACACATTACCTGACAACATCGCGTACCAATCCGCAGTTCTACACATTTAGCACGTTTTTCGACCAATGCGATTGGGACGCAAGCAGCTGCGATTGGGAATCTATTCTACAGGCTGCCTGGTTAAGCTTCTGGCAGCGCGAGGGACACGAGTTGCTCGAGCTGAAGTGGCACAAGCGTTTCCCCGAGTACAAAGGTCTTATCAATATCGTATCGCCGGAGGAGCAAATATTTTGGCAGGAACTTTGGGAAAATCATGCTACCGACTTGAATGCCAAATTCTGGCGTATATTTAACTGTGCGTTTGAGAATTATCAAATCGAATTGACAAAGTCTTTCGGGACAAGTCTAAAGCAAGTTGAAGAAGATTTTCTCGAATTAAACGTTACTGAAAAGTTGAACAAGTCGAAGAAGCGTACACAGGGAAAGCACACTGAAGTAGACGAGGACGACGAATCTATTTTGCAGCTGAAGCTATTGGGATTGCCGACAACTTTTGGCAGTCAAACATATTCGAAACAGCACGAACAGAGAAGAAAATTACCCGAAACTTCTAGTAGCGACTACAGTGACGATAGTGAAGAACTGGTGATCATGGAACGCGATAAAAGTGTTGGGCTCCATGGCGTTCAGAGTGGCTTGATCTCAAAGATGAAAAAGCCAAAGAAAAACAAAATTCGAACAAGGGCCGGAATGCCAGAGTTTATGCAAAACGAGACAAAGAACGAAATGGTCAAGTATTGGCTGAAGCGCTTTTCCTTGTTCTCACGCTTCGACCAGGGCATAAGGTTGGACCGCGAGAGCTGGTTTTCGGTGACACCTGAGAAAATTGCCAAACAGACGGCTCGTCGGCTGTCCTGCGATCTGATCGTGGATGCTTTTTGTGGGTGCGGTGGCAACGCCATCCAGTTTGCCAACACCTGCGGGCGCGTCATCGCTGTAGACATCGACGCAGAGAAGTTGGCTATGGCAAAGCACAATGCTGGCATTTATGGCGTAGCCCATAAGATTGAATTCATCCATGCCGATTTCCTGCAGTTTGCAGTTAGCTCAAGGATTCGCCCGAATGTTGTGTTTTTAAGCCCTCCATGGGGTGGACCCGGATACCAAAAGCCGGCAAACTTCGATATTGAGCGAAGCCTGCTGCCTGTGGGCGCCAGTGAATTGATGAAACTGGCCCGTCGCCTCGCCGATAACGTTACGTTCTTTCTTCCCCGGAACTCCATAATGACCCAGGTGGTTGCCTTGAGTGGGGCTGGCCAGCAGTGTGAGGTGGAGCACAACTTTCTAGACACGCGTTTGGTGGCTTTAACGGCCTACTATGGTAATGAAGTAATAAGGAATTATCCGCCAAATCCATGTGCCGCACTGTAGAATTTTAAGAAAAACATTAAAACTAAGTTTTTTCTAAAATAATGTTCTTAAGAGGTTAAGTACAAGTCAATATTAAGCAAAGTTATGGTCAGTTGTGCATAAGAAAAGCCGACCATATTCAAAATAAACTGCTTTGGATTTCAGACTAGTTGAAAATAATTGAATTTAACGGCGTGACAATTGAAAATCTTTTGTATCATACCTTATGACTACATATCAATTAATTGCAATTTTAAAATTCTTATCCTCCATGAAATGTTATGTTATGTTATAATTTAAGTATTTACTTTGTTTCAATGTAAACTAAGAGGAAATTTTAAAAGTACTCCTTGGATACTGTTTAGTTTTCGTAACACGAAAAATTCGGTATTACATGGAATCCAAAGCAAGATAATAGTCCTGAGGTAATATACGATGTAATTAAGATAATTAATTTTAAGCTTGTACAAAATCCTGCATTTGTATGGAATTATGCACTTGAATCTGTTGGTACCACACGGCACTTTATGTTTTGTTTTCATTCCTTTAAGTTTTTCTCTCTTTCGGACAAAGTTTACTAATGAATAAAGTCTCCTCTCGTATGTAACAACACACATCCTTCCAGGCTTTTTTCCCTTTCCGTTCCGTGCGGCGATTGTTGCCAAGTCACCGCCAATGCCACACAAAGTCTGACTCCGAGCTCTTTAGCCAATTTAGAAAGCTTAACAAAGCTCAACTGGCCATTGGTCAATGGTCATAACCATAACGTTCCCCAACTCGCTTTGTACTTTTAATTAAAAAGAGAACGAAGCGGAACGTGCGTCATTTTTAAGAACATTGTTGAACAAGTTCTGTCTTTGTCCAATGCTAAAAACGGATTCTGAACCCTCCTGGGCGGGGGCAATTAACATGTTCGTGTCACAGCAGCAGTATCAGTTTCTCCGGAATGCCAAAGCAGGCAATGAGAAGCACGGGAAATGGAGGCATCAACCCTTTTCATGGATTACGGCATACTTAGTGCTCGGTTGTAGAAAGGGGTGCGGTGGGAGCGGGGCATGCACGGAATTTATAGCTGCCAGTTGGTAACAGAAATATTTTCCTTCTTGCTTCCCGGATTGTGGCAAGTGCCCGTCTCCATCGCCCGTCTCTCAACTGCAGCAATTAGTTTGATTAACTTATTAGTAAGAGCGCGCGACGGGTAACATCTTGGGCGAATTAAGAGCACAGTTTTAAACACGAATTTTAGGGCGTTCCGGCCGTGGATAATTTCTGGTTTCCGGAGGTGCGAAGGTGAGCATTTCTTAAAGTAGTTAATTTAATCTTCTTTTCGAAAGTTTGTAAAATTCGAATATTTTATTGTTATGTACATATATTGCTTATGTATGTTGCACTAATTCAATGAATGTACTGTGTACGTTACAATGGGTATTTTAATCCCTAAATCTGACTTTATTTACTTTTCATGAAATTGTGTTAAATTAAAAATCAACTTAAGTGATTCTTATACAAAAAAAAATCGGTTTTAACGTTTATCTATTATACTATATTTACAGTTACAGTTTTACATTTAACGATCCCTTCTATTTCAGCTATTTATGTACATATATAATTAGCATAAAATTAAAAAAATTAAAAATTCTGATATAATATAATAGATAAAGGATATGCTGAAAAACAGTGGAACTAAAATTTATTTTTAATGAATTTTAGGAACTTTTTTATTGCAGACATATGATATAGTATTGAGATCATATTAACAACTATCTGTAAAGTTTAATTTATATAGCTTCGAAACTAAGGGACTACTTTTCATAGAAACGAACGGACGGACAGATAGTTTTTGGAACAAGTCGGTTTGAGAAAATGTTGTTCAATTAAAGTCTTTAAACTAAACTAGTCTTTTAGTTTTATAGCTACATATATATTATATTTCACGGTTATAAGTTCGGCCGAAGTTAGCTTCCTTTCTGGTTAGGTTTGTTTATACAATCTTATTCAATCTTCTAATACTCATTAGATCCTGATCTGTTCGCCGGCGATTAAATGCTGACTTTTATTGTTCGAATTGTTAATAAAATACCGGAGAATTGGCCGTCACGCGTCAACTTGGGCATTATCAGCTACTTAAATCTAAGTCCCCGGCCGGTTTCTGGTTTCTGGTCCCAGGTCGCGTTCTACCGTTATTAGATGCGCGTAATTGTCGTTTTAACTGTCGCTTTGGGTCTGCGACAATGCCAGAAATTTCAATATCCTGGCAGGACCATAGACTGTAAAAGACTGGCCCAGCCCTTAAATATATATAGAAATATATTTTATTGGAAAGCAAACACGTGTTCACAGCTCATCTTCTCCCGTGCGGCAAGTGGCGGCGTCCGCCGCTCCGACAAAAAAAACAAATTAAGTCACCCTTTTATTACGCTATTTAATTTCCAGGGTAATGTTGTCAACCTTCTTGACAAATGGGCACCCAAAACATAAGGGAGGACCCTCGTCCTGTTGTCCTTGCATCCCACCCTTCGCTGACTGCATGTTTGATCTGTAATTTGCGCCACTTGATGATGTGATGATGGGTTTAAGTCGGGGAATCCGGATACGCTTCCCTGGACGCTAACCGGCGGGGTGGTTTATTTGTGCCGCAACTTGCGACAATGCCAAAATGCGATTACAGCATGCAGTCCATGGGAACTGTGGAAAACTCGATTGTTCGGCTTCGGGTGCAGGTGCAGATACTTTACGGATGCGGCTAAATAATCGGATGGGGGATGGCAATAATTATCGCCTGATTTATGTCAGATCGCTGGACCTGCTCTTGGTTAATATTGACTTTGTTGTTGAATTGTAAATCTAATAAATCAAAATTAAGATAATAGACAACGGTTTTCCAGATTAATACCACAAACGCTTAATTATTTTCCCTCGGACTAGTTTATGGGCATGCAGCGTGTCTATAGGAAATTTGCCAATTCCAATATCAATGATTTGCTTAGAGAATACATTTCAGATTGGTCAAGTTCGAAACGCATGTTCTTGCTTAAATGAAGTACTTTAACATATTTCCAACAAAAAAATGAAGCTAACTCCGACAAGCCGAAGTTTAAATACCCAGCGAGAAGAGAAAAAAAAACTTTCTGATTTTTCGCTTTCGCATGTTTTTACATAATATAAATGTTAAGAGCGAAAAGTTTTGACAGCGAAAAATGTTGCGAGCAACAAAGCCAAACAGCTGTAATTTTGCTTTCAAAATAAATGAATTGATTTTTATGTTCCTATATGATATCGTAGTCCGATTTTGATAAAATTAAAACAGAAATTCTAGAATAATACCAAATGGTCATATCTTAGACTATACAAGTTGCATTCAGACAGCTTTAAAACTGAGAACTAGTTTGCTAAGAAACGGACGGACAGACAGACGGACATGGCTAGATCGACTTTATAGGGTCGGAAATGTCTCCTTCACTGCGTTGCAAACTTCTGACTAAAATTATAATACCCTGCAGGGGTATAAAAACTGAAGTACCAAGAGCTTTGGGGAAAACACCAAATAAATCATTGAAGTTTCAGAATTCAGTTAGAGAAATTCTGAGTTTCTGATGGACCCAGATAAATGCTCTTTGTCGTTAAAAAATAATGGGAAAAATTGTTTGATTTTCTAAAATCTAGTAAAAAGTTAGATATACAATATTTCTTGCCGTAAAAGCCTTGAGCTTTAACGAGCATATAAAACGAATTTATCAAGTTGGTTCAGGAAGTGTTTGAGCTATGTATGCCTGTACGAATATGTACATTTTGCGATTCAGTTGGCATGTCAGATTTTCTAAGTGTTTTTATACCATGTACCGTTTTTATACCATGTATGTAACAGGCAGAAGGAAGCATTTCCGACCCCATAAAGTATATATATTCTTGATCAGCATCAACAGCCAAGTCGATATAGACATGTCTGTCTGTCCGTCCGTGTAAACGCCGAGAGCTCAGCAACAATAAGAGCTAGAGCCATCAAATTCGGTATGTAGGTCGGAATGTTTTGCACGCAGATCAAGTTTGTTTCAGATTTAAAAATTTCCCTCCCACTCCCCCGCAAATCAATAAAAACGTTTTGCAGCCGCAAATATTACCATATATCTTTCTTTTTGTGCATAGGCATGCATATGTAGAACATGTATCAATACCGAAAATCTGGTAAAGATCGGGTGAAAAACACAAAAGTTATTTACTTATCAGTGTGCTATCTATTTGGCAGCTAGCAACAGGTGCATCCCAAAAAACAACAACAAAACCGATGAGCGCAAGAAACTAACTCCC
>VNJV01006199.1:0-22436 GCA_008042635.1 Drosophila nikananu
AGCCCGTCATTGTGCCAATTAAACGTCATTAATCAAAATTAGTTCAAACCCAGTTATTATTTTCTACAAGGCATTATTTATAGAGACTGGAAATAGTTTAACATTGTTTGGAAATTTTAATTTTTAACAGCATCTTAAAATAGTCTCATCCATTTTTATACCCTTGCAGTGAAGGAGACATTTCCCACCCTATAAAGTATATATATTTTTGATCATTTTGATCACTTTGAATTTTCCTATATGCTGTAACTACTACATAAGTCGGAACGGGCCGGATCGGCTGACTATATCATATAGGAACGATCGGGAAAATTTGAGAAAAAAAATATAACTTTGCCAATTTTCAACAGATTTTCATATAATTTGAGACATGGCCATTTTGTATTATTCTAGAATTTCGGTTTTAAATTTAATCAAAATCGGACTGCCAATCCTTAAATATACACAATTTTTACTAACTGAAAGGGTATTTATTTAGCTTCCCTTCTTCTTAGGTATATTTTTTATTTATATATATTTATATATATTTTATAGAGCTTTGAAATTCTTTTACAATATTTGGAAATGCTCATTTTTTTACAAAATCTTAATATAGTTCAATTTTCACATTTTCAGTATGTTTTTGTAATATTATTGGCTCCCTCTAGTTAGGTCCTTAAGGACTTACAACCAAAGAGTTTTGAACTTATAAAAGCTTTAAGCTTATAAAAGGCTTTTTAATAAGGAAGTTTAAATGTTTCTGTGAAAAGGATAGTACTAAAAGCATTTCGAAACTTTCATAAGCTTTTATCCTTAAATCTGGATAGTGAGCTTGGGATAAATTTATGTAAAATATACAGCAGTAAACCAATTGTAAGTTACAAATAAGCCACATTTATGTATACTGGTTGTGTTAGGATGTACTAGTTTGTAGATAAATTGTATACCTTATAACAGAGTTGGACAGGTAAAACATTGGCATATATCCAATGTCAATTTAGCAGTCAGTAAGAAATGTAGGAAGTGACACTAATATGAGTAGAAAAATATCTATCCTTTTTTGTCAAATTACTTAAAGAACAAATTAAACTAAAACAAGTTGTTAATTTATAAAACAAAGAACAGCTTGAACGCCTTTGTGATTCGCTGATGTTCTATAAATTTTAAACGTTTGCCGGTAGAGAGCGAACACACAACTGGTAAGCAACCTTTGTTTAAAAAAATTGCAACTTACAATTATTTATACTTTTAACTAATGAAAATATCTTTATAGCCCTCATCCTACTACTCTGATATTTACCAAACAATTAAAGAACTTTAACTACTACAAATATCAGTTTTAATAATGAAACCCTTATTTATTATATATATTATTCTATATATAAATAATTCAACAACTCTTGTTTTCAACCTTTTATAACATTGTATTGGTTTTACACAAAGCAATTAACTTATCAAATTTATACAAGAAAACTGGCATTTACTGTTAATAATGAATGCCATTTCTCGAAATCTTTTACAAGAGTTTTATTATTTGTATACTAAACACAATCAATACCAGATAATGGAATTAATTTATAATTTTGATTAGTTTAATCCTTCGATGTTTACTTGTTCGTGTTTTGGCATCGTCCGTTTGGTATAAATATTTTATCACCACAACAAAAGTTAAAAATTATTTAAGCCATATTTAAAGCTTTTTTCCGCCAGCACTAAACAATTGGTAAATTAAATACAACATGTATAAAATAGACTTTAATTGAATTTCATTGGCATGGCCATGCAGTTCATTGTTTACACATTTCCGAAAAACGCCTTTAATGTTGTTTTCCATTTGCCCTTTGTGGAACATTTCCATATTCAATTATTCCTCGAATCGATTCACTACAGACACTCCTACTGCTGCCATTTGGGTATTGCAATCGTACCTGTTTTTTCCATTGGTTTCTGTGCTAGTTAAGCTCCTCAAAGCCAGCACCATTGGCATTGTTGTCGCTGCGCCTCCCGAGATGATGATGGGGACGATGATGAGGATGCCAGCGGTTGCATAATGCATGAGTGACGAGATTCCGACTAGCACATTGGCCTATGAATATTCAGGCCGGAATCCACAGCCACACAGACCCACAGCGATGCCTCCATTCCGGCGGGGCAAACCGTTTGGTCAAGTGTTGACAATGGTGCCAATCGTCGCCACAAAGGCGGATGTCTTTATGAGCACTTAGTCTTTGCGGCGGGTAAATTGCCTCCCGATATGAATACCACGGGGCAAGTACACAAACAGAAATGTCCACTCAGGTGCCATATATTGTTTAGATCGGTGATATATATATATATATATCTTGTTATATATATTGTTATATCTCGTTATATATATTGTTATATCTTGTTTTAATTGTTATTCATTTTCATTTAGATCTATAAATTTTCTCATCTTATTGCTTTGAATTTGCTGTTAAAATGTAGTATTGGTGCCATTGAGACTCTAAGCCAAACCCTAATTAAAAGCGTTGATAAAGCTAGTAAAGTTGGTATTAAGTTGATTATATTTATAGTTAATATATTAAAATATGATATGACTCAATAAACTTCCAATTCATATTTTTTTCCGTGTAGGCAAACGCTGTCCTAGTTCCTTGGCCGCAATTGTAAATGGATACAACGCAGCAGGACTCACGAATGGCATCCCTGCAAAGCCAGTGTCAGGTGCAGCCCAGGAGTCTTGTTCCCTCGGCCATTGTTTACTCTTTAATTAGGCGCACAAGGGCCAAGAAATCTTGACACTTGTCACTTTCTGGCTTTTCATGATATCCTTAACATCCTTATCAGAACATTGTGCAAGTGTCAGGTGTCCGTTTCTTCAGCGGACTTTGTTGTCCGTCATTGTATAGTATTTTTTGGTTGACAGGGAAAACGCCAATGTTAAAAATATAATCTTATTAAAAATTTTTTATAAACGGATTTATTTTTTAAAACAGAGATTTCATTTTGCCGTCGTTTTATCCTTAATATTCCGTAAAATACACAAGCCAATTTGTAGTACCTTTAAGTCCAACTGACTTGATCTAACAAGCCATCAATTTCAGTCTGTACTCCTATCATGCCAAAGCTTGTTTTGGAAACATCAAAAAAATAGACCTTTTTTGCAGTGACTGCAGTGACCGTTTTTTCGATGTCAACAAAAATTTGGACTAGAAAAACGAATGAATTCTTCGCATGTCGGGATGGAACGAGGCGCTCGAAGCTCATAAATCATACGTCGCCCATCATCAGTCAACGGGACAATGACGTGTCCTCCCGAAACGTGGCCAAGTGGAGCTGTGCCCCAGATGAATGCACGGGGGTGGCTGTCCTGGCTGCCTGTCAAGGCTACGAGCAACAAGGTTAAACGATAGGAGTGCCTGAAGGAGCTGTCCTCCGTTCCGACGAGTGTGTCAACGTCTTGTGTCGCAGGAAATTAATTAAAGATATTGCGTAAATGGTTGACAATGACAAAGCTTTGAGTCCACAGCAGTCCTCATTAGGTATCCGGGGAGCACTTTCAGATCAAATTCAACATCAATTCGGTGACTAATTTGCGGTTCATTGAATTTAATTTTCCCGTAATTGAGCTGGTGAATCTGTAGCCCGACAAAAGCAATTATCGATTTGCCCGAACAGCGACTCTATTCATAGCCCGGAGGCGTTGAAACGTTTACCATACAGTTGCCCGAAACTTGAAGCCGAAAACCATTTCTCATTAATCCCGCTGGGCTGCCCACCCTCAGTTTCTTTGTTTTTCAGCTCCGCTAAATCCTTAAAAGTGGGTCGAATTAATTGAACATGGCCGAGTGAAAGGAACCTATTGAAAAGATAAATTAAGCAAAGTGCTTGGCGCTAGGGATTTACCGAAAATCTACCCAAAAGCTCTCTCGCCTAATTAAAACGGAAGTGCGCAAAAAAGGCGTTGAATTGGGAGCGTTGCTAAAATGTGGACGAGAACGAGATTAATCCGCCGAATAAACAATGTCACAAACAGCTTTTCGGGATGTTCAGGGACAAGTCCAATCCATGGACAAACAATTGGGAAAGAGGATTTATAACCTTCCAGGCGTCCTTGCCACGACTTTACTAGCTAGGCCTGAGGGTTCACTGAAGTTTATTCTTATATAATTACTTTCATATTAAATCTATTCATACATATTTAATTCCTCAATAAAATCGGCTTAATCACACAGCTTTTGAATATTTTCTCTTAGCTTCTTGTTCACAAAATAAGTAGCTTGGATTGACCTTCAACTTGTAAGTAATATCCAAAGCTCAAGATCGACGTATACCCAAATAAGTTGACATTCAACTGTCTGGTCTATAGTCTCTTCCTCTGGCTAATCGATTTTCTTCTGCCATAGTAAAATAGTCTTCTCATTCAGAAGCCACACAACTAATTAGCGGTTTTGATATTGCAAAACCCAACCACAGATCGAAAGCTAAACTACACGTGCCAGTGGCTGGGCTATTTTACCCTGGGCAAATAATCCCTGCAATTACTAATTAGCAGAATCGGTTCGCGTATAAATTAATTCAATTCCGACTGCATGCTAATGAGGCATTTCGGCTTTACCAACATTATGGATGCTGACATTAAAGCGACAAATGGGAAAGGAAAAAACAGGCGAATGTGTCAGAGTCATTGTCAGTCGCAGGGCAAAAATATACGAGGACCACGTACAGGAGCCATAATTTACCGGGAAACAAGAGCCCATGAAATGGGGCGCCAGTACATAAATTATGGCACTTCCCACGCCAAAATGACTCTGACACTCGATTCGCAGTTAACTGCCTGCCTATAGGCTTTTGCCAACTCGGGCATAATTAATAGGTACACACGAAAAGTAATACGTTTAGTTAATGGTATTATTAGCATACTGTGCAATATATTATTTTGTGTGATTACTTTTGGAGGTTTAATTATCTATCCCAAAATATATGCTTCTAATTATTTTGTATTTATTATCTTCTAAGCATGACTTTTGAAAAAAAGACAAAAGTAATAATAGAACTAAGCCTAACCACAATTGTTACGAAAAAGGTATTAGAAATTCCCAAGTTTGAATTCTGTGACAAGCTAAGAAGCATTTTTCACTTGAAATTCAAATCCGTTCGGTGGTAGAATTCGCATTCTTGATAAAAGCAAAACAGATATTAATAAATATTATTAAGAAATATTATAAAATCATGATTTAGTTATACAAAATATTATATAGTATTATTTTAAAATTCTGAAACATTAAAGTATTAACTTACATTAATTAGATGAATCGATAGGATATAATAAACCTTTTAAGAAAATAGCAAACTATATAAAAACAATTACTCTTACAAAAATTGACTTTTTTATTACAATTTCAACGGAAAATTATATTATAATATTTTTAGCAATCCTTTTTGTTAAGTGTAGTTTTCTCATTTTGTTGGTTTTTCAACTGGATTGGTAAGCAATTAAAATTAAACGCAAAACCGAAACTCTAACACTAGCCAAAGTAATTAAATCACGGCCAAAAATCTGATAAGCCCTGCAGTAAGCCGAAATTAAACCGCAAAGTAGCTTGCCGCCGATGTCAATGTGACCGAAAGGACACAGAAAGGATACTTAACAGAGAGAGAGTGAGGATACAGAGCCTCGAAACGGTTTGGGCACGAAATCAACATTGTAGATTATACGAAACCCGCTTGCTCGAGCTCTTTCCATGCTTTTGGGTGCCGTGCCTGTTATTCAAGCTCACTGAACACACATGCATCGGGCAGGACACACGTACACAAGGACAATTTCGGGAAAAGGACTTGCGGTGAAAATGAAATGATGCTGATGCGCCATTGGACTATAAAACGTAGCTAGCCGACTGTGAAAAACAACAGAAAAAAGCAGCTAAACGGAATACTGACCCAGAGAGTAGAATCCTTTAAGCTCGATACTGGAAAGCTTGTTGAACCATAGCCTGGAATTTGTAAAATATGATAGACTCAGTCACTTCATTAGACTTTATTTGGCTCCTTTAACCCCAAACGAGATTTTGTTTGGTTTCCTTTTGATTAGGTATTTAAATGTGAAAATATTAACATAGCTTCAGTCACAAGGAATACTTAATTTAAGAACTAAAAACTGAACAGAGTATGTACAACGATTTGTATATATCCTTTTTAAATATATTTTACACAAATAGCTTCAAAACTCACTGTAAACGCACAATGCCTCGTTCACATAAAAGATGCACAAGGACGCTGCCAAAAATTGTGTGCACAAAATTGACATAAAGGATAAAACAAAACGAGCGAGGGGAAAACGTTCGCGCAATTGGCACCAATCCAAACAATAAAATGGAAATGGCAACTGACACTGGATGTCAACCTATTTTTTCCTTATTTTTGCCTTCTTATTTTGTTTTTGTTTTTTCTGACATTGTCCTGGCTCGTGTTGCTCCTGGAGTTGCAATGGCGACCGTAGTCAACAGCCAGGGGAGGTGAAAGGACGAATCGAAAAATAGGTTGGGCTCTCAACAAATTTATGGGAATAGGGTGTCCTGCAGGCATATCAAGAGGAGATGTTGTAAAAGTATGGCACTCAATATTAAATCGAAAATAATCGGAAGGTTGAAAATTAATAGGTTTTGTGTCGAGAAAAAAAATTCCAAGCCAATCTATAAACTTTAGAAAACGATAAATGTATATGTAAAAGAAATTAGATTAAAACATTGATTTTTTAAAATATCAATTTTTGCGTCAATTGTTGATACAGTACCATATATTTCTATCATTCCTAGAAAACGATAAAAAAACGTACCAGAATTAAGCGTTTAAGCTTTCAATAACAAATAATAACCATAACTATAAGACCATGAATATTTTACAGTGCATTTGGGGCAAGAATTTCCCATCTGTCATCGCACATCTCGGGCACCCTGTAGGGGGGAAAAAAAGAGCGGAAAAGAAAACGAAAGTCGATGTTGCGAAATATTGCCAAAGCAATCGGCCTCAGGAGGTCTTTGGCTGGTAAAAAGTTTGCAATTGCCAAAAGTTTATTATATGCTCCAAGGCGTTCGATTCGATTGGAAATTTTTGTCTGGTCTATCTGCCTCTAATTGAAGTGTGTGTTCTCATGATTTGCGGAAGCTTTAAGCAAACAGTTCCCTCGGCACTCGACTGCCTCGGACTGAGAGAATTCTTCTTTTCTGAATGGCTGCTCATAATTTTATGCAAATGAAATGCGCCCAGGCCAACATTTTGCGGTATTTCCCAGCCTCGCTTTCCACTTGAAGCACCTCAAAAAAAAAAAGGTGGGACCAGCGGGACGTGACGAGTCAGACAGGGACCCAACCGCATACGAGTCCTCCTCTCATCCGGCAAATGCGTGTTCCACAGATGCCACAATTACGAGCATTATCACGGAGGTTGAGTGCGCGGGGGCACCCTCAAAAGTATGCTTATAATTTAGACCGCCTGCAGAAGGAGAGCCCGGGGCGGGCAACAAAAAAATACCTGAAATGGCACTACTGTGAAATTTTTTGTGGCCCCTCCCTTTGTCGGGGCAAACTGCAGCCAACTGCACTCAAAAAGGACCCTCCATCATATGCTCCCAACTTGTAGTTAGTTTACACCGGGCACTCTCTGGACAGGTGGGCATATATTGTCTTTAGGTGGGACTTTGGATTGAATAACTAACAAAATATATATTATAAATAAATATATTAAAATAAGCATAAATATAAGCTATGTACTTATATGATTTGGGATATATAAAATACTTATTCATTAATCACAAAAGGCACTGAGTTAAGCACTCTGTTTTTTTATTTATTTATATTTGTATTTCTTAAGTACTTAAATGAAGGCGTGCCTAAGAATAATTCATGATCACTTTCCCAAAAGAACAATCATTTATAAGGTAAAATATACGCTTATTGAATAGGTACGAAATAGTCGGATGCCACAAAACTTCCCGTTGCTACTGTCGTTCTCTGTGAAAGTAAAACGTTGTTGAGTTCATTAAAAATTTGACTAAGTGCGTTGTCATCGTCATCATGGCAACCTCCTGTCCCTGTCTCTGATGCTGAACTCCATAACTGTCGGCCAGCTATGTATGTCTGCTGTTGGTGCCTGGCATCCTACACGTCCTTGTCTGTAGTCCTGAATGTGTACATACATCCATTTAAACGTATGTTTTCGTAAGGGACTGACATACACAAGAGAAAAGTGTTGGGTGCAAATTCCGAAGGAGATTTTACGTACAACATTTTTATGAATTTATAATACAATTTGGAAATAATCTCACCAATTAAGATTAAGTTTAAAACAAATGAGCTTGGCACCAACTAAAATTGGGTTACCTATTTAGAAAAATTATAAAAATTGAGTTTATTCCGTTTGGTTAAGAACCCAGTGTATATAAACTATATGCAATGTACTAATATCCTTGATAAAGATAGCTCCTGGCACAGGCACCCCTCAAGTCTCCTTAAGAGGGTAATGTCAAAGGTATTTTTGCATTGCAGTCACCAAACGAAGAGCACGAAGAATCACTTAGAGCAGGCAATGACCCACCACATCGCCTGGTCACATCGATCTCATGCCACCGTTGGGCACCAGCAAGCCGTCAAGCTTGTCCAGCAGAAGAACATCCTCTCCAGCCAGCTGCACAAGTTGAATCTATGCCAGCAGGATCGTCGGTATCTGCCCCCAGAAGGACTTCATAGAACGAGCAGCAGCGGGAGTATGAAAAGCACTCTTTGGCCAATGACCTGGATACACCAGATACATCAGAGGTGATAGCCCAGTTCCAGATGGAAATCCTTTCCCATCCAAGTAAATTTGACAGCGCGATCCGGCTGGAATCCTCGATGTCTGACCATCCAAGCTTGCAGCAGGCGTCGAGAACCTGGCACCAGAAGCTATTTCATTATCATCACCTCAATGAATACTAAGCTTCCACAAATCACTAAATAAATGTAAGTCAACACAAGCTAGCCGAAAGGAAAATTCTGATATAAAAAACTAGTACAAAAATGTATAAAAATTTTTTTTTTTTGTGCTTTAACCATCTAATGATGATTTAAATTTTGGTCACAACTGGTTAGTTGTAATGACCAGATACTATTGTTCCTTAAACAGGTAAAATTTTAAATCCTATAAAACTACTAATGACTACTAATCCATATCTAGAATTCTTATATGTCCATGACACAATTTTCAAAGGTAGCTTGTAGTCTTCCAAATCGTGCTGGTTAAAGGTATTAATTTGAAGTAGAATTATGTATGTATATCATGATTTATTCCTTGTTTTCGGACTTTTGTAACAAAAACACTCATTGAGAGTTGTGCACCTCAACACACTCTGTTTACTATTTCAGCGGCAGGCTCAGGATACCACAAATTGACTATATTTTTTCTTTAAGAGACTACTTATTGTTTAATTTTTTGTATATCCGACTGGCGAATAGAAGAATAATAAAGCTATAAGCTATGAAGCTATCCGATATTTGAGCTGTTCTTTAAACCCGATTAAGGAGCGTAAATTACATTTTCGTTTAAATCAATTTTATTTTAGCGAACTGTGTTGAATCTCTTGCGATTTAAAATGTATATATTCACATATTTATTATTTCTGATGATGAGTAGCTGTATACGGTACGTTAGTGGGTGAGCTACAGGGGCTTAAAAAAAGGATACCGCTTTTATTTTTATTTTAAATGTATTCTTTGGGATCTTCAGCGGAGTACCGCACAGTTGGAGGGATTTTAGAGTGTTTTCCTCGATTTTACACAAGTTCTGCGTATATTGGACTATAGAAATTCACATTAAGAAGAACCTTACTTACTTGCTTACTTACTCACCCAAATTATTTGGTGTTACCGACGAGTAGTAGAGAGATCTTCCTAGCCTTACCTATTAATTACTTGTATTTACTAAATGGGAAGGCGACTCGGAAGCATAAGTTGCTATTATATTAATAGAAGGCTACATTAAAATATAAATTCCAAAACAGAAAAAAATAACAACTCTTAGACTTTAACACATCCAGAAAGTGTACAGAAGAAGAAGACCTACCTCGCACACTTCAACTTTGTTGTGGTTGTTTAGTATGTATATCAGGGAACGAATTTTCTTTTTTTTTGAGCTCACCAAAATTGGATTTGGGTTGAAAACGGGGATTATGGGAAGATGATAGTCCCCCGAAGTCGGTTTATGGTGCTCATGAAATATGCAAACGGCATTTGATTAGAGCTATGCAATTAATGTCCCAAAAGACAAGCGGAAAATATGTGAAAGCGAAATATATATTTATGAGCAGAAAAAGAATTTAATTAAAATTAAGAATTTGTTTTAGTTCTAATAATTAGCACATTGTGCTAATTGTAATTGTGTATGGTAATAATGTATAACATAAAGAATTCAATAAATGAACTAATAAAATAAATTCTATTCTGTTCAAAAAATTTTTTTTTACAAGCCTCGTAAATAAATTAACACAAACAACAATATCACTAAAAATGTTGGGTGATTTAACAGCAGTTTAAATACGAAATGACGCAAGTAATTTTTAAAGCAGACAATTGCGACTTATTACTTCGTGCTATAAAAAATGGACGGTGCATTTTTGGAAAAATATTAAATTAATCTGATTTTACACACAAAAAAAAAGAAAATACCGTCGAAAAATCTTGTGTAATTAAACAACCCAAATTTTAAGAAACAAAACAATGTCACTAAAAAATATGGGTAATTAGAACTTTAAAGTTATTTAAAAACTTTTTTTCATAGAAAACCAAACAAATTTTATTAAAAAAACAATGTCGCTGAAAAATGTTGGAAAAGTTATGTTTGCTTTGGTCTATTTGGGGAGTTATTTCGCAGAATCTTTTGAAACAGTCTTTAAATTTGTTTTAAATTTATAAAGTGTCTAAGGGTAAATCACCCGTAAGAAGTGTCATAACATAACACTTAAGTCTTAACCAAAATGATCATATCTTTCATATGCAAATCATAAATAAGCAATTGAGTTATCCAAACCAAAATATAGAATAAACCAGCATTGTCAAACAGCTACGTCCCATAACCCATAAAGCTGTAATCTCTTGGGTCAACAAAGCTAAGAATAATATCCGTGGGCATCGAATATAATTTTTTAGGACTCGCGCCCCCAAGAGACCCCTCTCCGAAAATGCTCTCTTGTCAAGATTCACTATTCTCTTAGAATGTTTCGCATAAAAAACAGGAAATTGACTCTCTGTTGTGAATATGCGGCACAAAGGAAACGCGGTGAAAATCAGCGGAATCCCTCGTGACAAAATCAATAGATAAAGGGAAAGCCAGCGGGAACAGCTGTTTTCCCGCATACTCGGCACTCGAGAAAATGTAAACAAGGAGAGCGCCTAAATATAGGACACCGAAGAGCGCCCCCAAAGAGCACCCCAACTGGGGAGCCAAGGAGCGAGAGCTGGCTGCCAGCCGATTACATTTTCCCAACTCAGTTGCTCGCAGCTCTTCGACATCGGCGGCTAGTGGCACGGAAAACGGAAAAGCGCGGAAAATTTTTAGCTGCCCGTCCACTAACACACACACCCGCTCTCGCCCAGTGACAGTGTGTTCCATATGTGTAATCAAAGAACGCTCGGAGCCCGCAGTTTATATATAGAAAATTTCAACGCACGCTGCTGAGGGAAACTAAAATACAAAAATAAGTTACGAAAATCGAAAATTGTGCCCACTTTTTCGAGGAAAATTCACAGAAATATCGGGCTTTTAACAGCGGATAAACGCGTTATTATTATAATTATTATTCGCGTTACGCATACGCTCCGTGTGCCATTCGCGTGTGCCTGTGACTGTGTGTGTGTGGTGAAGAGCGAAAAGCGAAAAAAGGAAATCCCGTTAGCGCTGCTGGCGTCGAAGCCGACGCAGGCGACTCCACCCAAAATTGTATATCAATTTTGAAGGGTTTCCGAATTTTCCAGTGCCGTATGCGTACTTGACCCCATGGTCTATAGCCAATAACCCAATCCCAGCGAGAATCGACGCCACCAAGCAGCAACAAGGAAAATGCGAGAAAAATGTTTGGTTTATGCGAAAAGTTGATGACACATTTCGCTGTCATTTTGACCGCATTTTTCCTCTCCCAGCCGCTGTTATTGCTGCTGATTTGCGGGCCGCATGGCGGCATTTCCCCCACGTCCTCGCCGATGCTGGCGGAGGCCTCGGCGGCGGATGAAGCGTAAGTATTCCCCCCACTCTCCTGGCCCTTGCCCCGGCCCCTCAGGTGAAAATCGGTCAGCAGATATTCGGTTTTGCTGGAAACGCCAGGGCCTGCGAACAAGTCAATTATGGGGCGTGTTCTAATCATCCTTGTCGCCTTGGTCCCTCTAGTTGTCAACGACGCTCGTTAATTTTTCGTACATTTTATGCTAATTTCGTTGCCAGACGCCGTTCCCCGCGGTTTTTATTTTCCTTTACAGAGAATTCCCTGTAGACACCAAAAGGGGCTTATTGGGCTGCCTTTGGTTATTACGCAGGAGAAGAGATGAAAGCTTTATCGTGTTTACAGCCATTGTTTTCGTTTTAAACATTCAAGGAAGGAAGCGAATCTGATTCAGATCAAGTTTTTATGCAAATAAGGAGTTTTCGGGAAAGTTAAACGAGGGGAAGATGCACACTTAAACTTTTAATCTTGGTAAATTCATGTTTGTAAGAAGTTCGTGGTTCCTAAACCCCTGACTGTGAGTCAAAAAACTTTTTTGCCCGGCCTTTCAATTCAGCACATCATATAAACAATGCCGTTTTTTAATTACTAGAATAACTATTGGGGAAATACCTTTTTAAGTTGGATTTTTCTTTATCTCACTGTATTTGATAACTTATTTCTTTATTTATCCGTACAACTCAACTCTGCGTCTCTTCGTTTATCGATTGGAGATCAAGGTTAAAAAAAAACAAAGGAAAAATTGACACTCTTCTGAGATGATCGATTGAAGTGATACATACCATACGTTGATTTTGAAATAAACAAAAGTTGTACACAGTAACTCTTAGGGTTCAATAAATAAATATATATGTTAACTCTCTCATGTATTGATGGATCATTGAATTTAATTACTTTGTGAATCTAATTACTTCCATACAGAATAATAATAAATAACGTTCCGAGATAGTAATCTTTAAAGCACATTAAGCTGTAACCATTTAGGCAGACCACTAGGGAAACTTGAAATAAATAACCCAGCTATGTAATAAAATATTAAATAGTTTGAGGTATTATAAAGGTCGAGCCTCTGGTTTCATTTTTTCCTCATTTCGCTTTGCGTGTTTAAGCGTTTTGTCTTTTGTCTCGAACGTTTTTATTCTATTTCATTTTGGCGTGCGTGCGTGTGTGCGTCAGCATTTTTCTCGACTTTTCTCTCCCCGAATTTTCCCCATGCTTTTCGCCTTTTTTGTTTTGGACCCTAACATTTCATAAAGTCAAATCAAAAAATTGTTCGCCTGACATGCTGACTGTGGGGAACGAGCGACCAGGTAGAGCAGGTAGACCTACTGGCGCTAAATGAATATTTTATTGGGCATTTTGTTGGGGCCGCTAAACATCATGCCGAAAGTTGTGCAATTAATTTAAGTAAATACGGGACCAGCGACCACCAAATTATTTATATTACGCGGGGGGTAAACACTTAATGCGTTGATTTCGATTTAGGCAATTAAATGATTTAATCAATTACTGTGCACATAATTACACTTAATGAAAACTTTGAATATTTAACATAAGTTTTATAATTAGAGCACAAAAAATATATGAAAAAAAGATTCGATCTAAAATAGAAAGACAAACCATTTATCAATTTATTTATACTTTTTCAATATGAACCCTCGGAGGAAACCGATAAATTCGAGGGAAATAAGCAAAACAAATGACATCAGCCACTGACAAATCTAATGACTCATTATTATTAATACCAAGGCCAAGCATAGAAAAATAAAGTTAATATCCAATTAGCAAACTACATCATGGAACCATAAAATATCAAACATTTAAGCCCCAAAAATGCTCTTATAATGAACATTTTTCACAACCAAATTAATGCTACAAAATAGGCACATACAAATCTAAATTTGAACAAGAGAACGCTGACAAAAAATTATTAAATGCTTATTAGCATTACAATGAATATTTAATGGGTAATCTGGTACTATAATACTTAAGGCCATTAAAGCCCGAGGAAACAATTGTGTAAAAAAGATATTTAGAATGTATATAAAATATATAAAAACATGGCAAACCTTTTATAAGTATATATTATTCATTTAATGGATATGACTTTTTATATTTAAAAGAACATTTTTAGATGGATAGATCAATAGATAGATAGATACAGATAGATAGTTATTTGAATAAAAAGGTATATAACAATAACCAGACAAATAAATAAACATCTAAATACATATGTTTTTGAGAATATATAAATAGATAGATAAATAAAGAGTAAGATTTTTTTATTTTTCTAAAATTTATACTGGTTCGATTTTTAAAAGAAAATATGTTACAATGATAAAAGAAACCTTAACAATTTTATATATGTATTATTTAGAAATAAGTATTTCATGTTAAAAATGAACGAAAATTCCCGTAGGTTCTGCTATATGTTCCCATGTTAACGTGGCTCACAAGAGGACCCGCAAGACAATGACAGTCTCAATACGACACAGCAATGTGGCCAAATTAATTGAACAACTCCAGAACGCAATAAAAACCAGAGGGGCATCATTCAATTCCAGCTACCAACAAACAGCTAACAAAAACCAAAACCAAAACAATTTCTCCGGGCCAACACACTTGAGTGTGCCTCCGTGAGGTGTGAGTGTGGGGTGGAATGGTGTGCGTGTGCCGTCGGAATAACTGTGTCAAAGGCAACGTCGGCGACAGAAGTGAAATGAAAATGGCCGAAGCAGCGCCGCCGGCAGCGTCGGCGACATCAAAAGCCACGTCAAGAGCGCCCCGCCTCGCAGAAACTGAGATACTCGGGGTTACGGATACTGAGCGAAAGAGCGAGTGATTTCGGTGACTTTGGTCATGCGCAGGCACCCGCTGCCATTAAATGTTTATAATAAACACCGCACTCACACGCGAACTGAATTCGGCCAGTGTATATTTCGCTGGGCACTGCAATTTTAATTACATTCGACTACACGCCGACCAGAAATATTAATTATTCACCGAAACACTTAAAAGCTATGAATGGTTTTAGTTCGTAAAAATGCTTAGAATATTCCAATGCCGATGAAAATAACCGCGGTATATAAATCGAATAGGAACACTTCTGACTGTCCTGACCACAGAATACCCGATCCTTAAAGCACTACAAACTTTTTTATTGAATACTTTTCATACTATCAATGAGAAAGCTTTATCCCTTAAAAGGGTTTATTTACTGTATTCTTTAGATACAATTGGAACCCTTGAGTATAAAAATGGGCAGCATAGAAAACTAACAAGCAAGATCGCTATAATCATTAGTCTTACTCTTACTCGATTACCAAAAAATACTAATCAGAATGCAATTCATTTTATTTATTTTTGTTAGAGTTTCTAGATTCCACGTTCGTTGTTTTTATTAACAAAATAAAATACTAAACCCGATCCTAAACAAACTACTTGAAAATCTTTTCCTAGACATGATAAAGATTGGTTTAAAAATATTTCAAAATCTTCAATTATATTAAATATTTGCATAATCACGTCCTTCTGCCCAGCTGTACATCCATCAGACTGTCTGAAAGACTTTACAAACTAGACCTACATATTTAACACTGCATTAAAAAAACAGCTACAACTAGAAAAAAAAACAATTTAATGACAAAGCAGCTAGATTTAGCAGTAGTTATTAAAATTAAATATTAATAAAGTAAAATAAATAAATAAGAATTCAAACATATTTCAAAATAAATTAAATTTTAACTATTTTATGTCAAAATCATATCGAATACCATTCCCCTGACATTCTACCGAAACTTTCCCAGTAAATGAGTATGTTTACATTCATAAATATATTGAAATGTGATATTAAAAAATATATTTTTTTTGAGTTGTTTGAATTTTTTCTATTCATTGCAAAAGAATTTAAAATAAAATTTTTTAATTTTTGTCTAATTTTAATTTTTGGTCACTGTACTTCTTGACTCCCGACCTTCAGAATTTTTTTTATAGAACTGTCTTAAGTTCCCGTTAAAATATTTAATGCTTGCATTAACTAATGGAATCGACCCGAATGCACTCTAGGTTCCTAAGAGAGAGCGCCGTTTAAGAGAAGCTGCGAGATAGGCTAAGAGCGGAAGTGAGAGAAGATGCGCGCGCTGGCACTTGTTGATTTCTCACCCACACCAACAAACATTGCACAGCTGTTTGTGGTAAGACGCTGGCGTCGCTGCCGGGAGGACAGTGTTGTCACCTCGGCCAGGTGCGAACACACCTCTCGGCTCCTCCCCCACACGCCCGCTGCTCACCATGGGCGTACATGTGCGCTAATTGAATTAGTGGAGCTCGGACAGGTGGTTGACATTTCGCTTGGGGATTTTTGGGGTCGATAAATTTTTGTTTACCACTTTGGATAGTCTGCATCCTTGCGACATACACACGAACCATCTGAAGATTTAAATAGGGGAAAAAACAAAAACCAACATAATTGACTAAGGATTTAAATTTGTAGCTAACAAGCCAAACTTAATAATAAATCCATAAAGGACGGTAAAGATAAAATTCTTGTAACTTAACTTTACAAATATTCCCTGCGGGCTCTTCCCTTATTGGGCACCTCTGATTTAGAATATGTCAACAGATACCAAACGATATTTGTTTCCTTTCTTTTGCAGCGTCGGAAAGTGGGCCACGCAGTTCGGGGACGAGCTTTTTCTGCTTGCTCAGAAGATAACCAAGTCGCAGGAGATAAAGGAGAAGTACAAGGAGTACAATGCCCGAGTGGAGCTGAAGAACGGCACCGAGCTGATCAAATCGATCACGGCCAACGTGGGCAAGATGCTGGCCCGAAAGATGGACGCGGTGCGCTGTATTCAGGAGAAGGCGGAATTCGTTAACGAGCACTTCGAGTTCAACGAATCCTACGCGCTGCAAAACTACTCATACTTCTCCAGCAAGTACTCCATCTTTAATGGCAACAGTTCCGAGATTCTGCAGCCGAATGAGGCCGAGTATTCGCGGATGTACACCCCCATGGAACTGAATCCGGACACGCACTTCTACAACACGCCGGTGGACACGGAGCACAGTTCGGTGCACGTTCCATCGAACGTTTGGGATCGCTCCAACCGAGTGTTAAAGACCATCATGTGGTCGGAGCAGCTAGACGAGGTTTTCCGGAGGAACTACCAGTCCGATCCGGCCCTGTCGTGGCAGTACTTCGGCTCGGATACGGGCATCCTGCGGCACTATCCGGCGTCTCAGTGGACAGACATTAGACCGAATCCCATGGACGCCGATACCTACGACTGTCGGAAGCGATCCTGGTACATTGAGACGGCTACCTGCTCCAAGGATATCGTCATCCTGCTGGATCACTCCGGTTCAATGACGGGTTTTCGCCACCATGTGGGAAAGTTCACCATCCGTAGTATCCTGGATACGTTCTCGAACAACGACTTCTTCACCATCTTCCGCTACTCAGCGGAGGTGGAGGACATCATTCCCTGTTTCAATGGGGCTCTCGTCCAGGCCACACCCGAGAACATCGAGGTCTTCAATGAGGCTATCGCTAACCTGCCGGATCCGGAGGGTTATGCAAATCTGACGCTGGCCTACGAGAAGGCCTTCCAGCTACTGCACACCTACTTCGAGAGCCGGCACTGCAGTGCCAACGCTACGTCCAGCTGTAACCAGGCCATCATGTTGGTCACCGACGGCGTCGCCGGCAATACAACCGAGATCTTCCAGAAGTACAACTGGGGCAACGGCGAGAACGGTACCTGGCACATGAACGTGCGCATCTTCACCTACCTGCTGGGCAAGGAAGTGACCAAGGTTCGCGAAATCCAGTGGATGGCCTGCCTCAACAGGGGCTACTACTCGCACGTCCAGACCCTTGACGAGGTGCACGAGGAGGTGCTCAAGTACGTGGACGTCATCGCAACACCCCTCGTCCTGCAGAACGAAGAGCATCCGCCCACATGGACTCACGCCTTTACGGATAAAACGGTGTGTGGGAATTTAGTAATCGACTTTAGAAATAGACACATCGATAGATTGATATATAATATATTTTCTTGTTATATACTCACTAGTATGATCCAAAGACCTCTGATGATCGAAAACCCCGCCTCATGATAGCTGTGGGTGTGCCAGCATTCGATCGCTTCTATCGCCATGAGAACAGCACCAACCGGAGGGCACGTATGCTGGGCGTAGCCGGGACAGACGTGCCCGTGGAGGACATAGACAAGCTGACATTGCCCTACAAGGTGAGAGACTGCCGAGAGACTATTCAGCATTGTGGTTGCTTATTCTTAATTCCCTTCAGCTTGGAGTCAACGGCTACTCCTTTGTGGTGTCCAACAATGGGTATGTCCTGTTGCATCCTGATCTGCGACCCATGGGTGTAAGCATATGATTTACTTACTTATTTTAAATACCAATAATAATAATAATTCTCCACACAGACAAATGGCATAATGAATCCGAACTACAACAGCATCGATTTCACCGAGGTTGAGCACCTTTTCGAGGACCAAAATCCCCGGGAGCCGGGCGAATCCATCCTGAACATTCGCAGCGCCATGGTGCGGCACGAGAGCAAGCAGTTCAAGGATGTGTCCGTGAAGTTTCACTACGACACAATGCGTCGCGTCTCGGAGGAGAAACAGGACTACTTCTTCGCCCCTCTGCCGAATACCCCGTTCACTTTGGGCATCGTTATGCCCAGCGAGTACGGCAAGACGTGGATCAAGGTGGGCGAGGAGGTGTCTAAGAATGTGCACATGAAAATCAATATATCGGATTTCTTCATCGGTGATAACTGGAAAGTCCATCCCGATTGGTAGGTCCAACTCTCTTTTCATTGAAGAATATATATGCTTATTTTAAGGAATCTTTTCATACACAGGGTCTATTGCAAGTATCACTATCTGGAGGGACACGAATTCCAGACACCCGAGGCGGAGCTGCGCGAGTTTCTGGGCAAGATGGTGAAGAGGGATTGGAAATGGGCAGAACAGTATGCCGAAGACGAATCCGATTGGGACGACAAAGATGATTGTACATAGCAAAGTCTGGTGATTAGCTTTCCGGGTCTGATTCAAGATGTCTCTCGTTTTCAGTGAACTGCGGCCGAAAGACCCTAGGAGACGATGCCTATTACTGCAACACGGAGCTTGTGCATCTGCTGGTCTTTGACGCCAAGGTAACCAACTCCAGCTACGGCGAGTGGAAGTTCGAGAACGAGGAGGAGCTTCAGCTAATCAAGCGCTTTGGAGCGGACCTACGCTTTGTGGCCACGATGAGCGGCCTCACCCGCTGGCAGTTCATCTTCGGGGAGGTGGAGGTGGAGACTGATCGCGAGTTCGGCGACTACCACACCAAGGCCATCGACGAGACGTGGTACAAAAGCGCGATCTTGCAACACCATGAGGACCGAACAGAGAGCTTTGTGTACTCCGTGAAACATTACAACGATCCAATGGAGGACAGCGAAGTGAAGGTCACCGCCTCGCACGCGATTTTCCCGAGGGATGGTGGCAAAGAGGCGCCCGCCTGCGTCGTAGGCTTTCAGTTCTCCCATGCCCGCATGTGGGAAAGGTTCTTCAACATCACCGCCGAGGATCATGTAAGCAGAGTCAAGCAGAGATGGTTAAAATATGCCCTTATGTATTATTCTTACTCCTTATTCAGTGCCACCGTTGCCTGCCCATCTGCACAGACGACGACGTGGACTGCGTGGTCATTGACAACAATGCCTATATTGTGATTGGCCAGAACATCAACACAACTGGCAAGTTCTTTGGCGAGTTCCACGGCGACGTGATGTCCGCGATGGTGGAAAGGGGCATCTTCCTGAGCATCGCCGTCTACGATTACCAGGAGCAGTGCAAGGAGGAGCCAAAGACAAACAGTGATGCCCATGGTCTTCTGCACGTAAGAAATAAACAACTTTTATATTTTCATTTCGGTACATGTATCAATTTTCTTCTTTGTATTTCCCCAATTAGCCCCTTCGATTGTTAAGTCTTGGCTGGAAGTGGTTGGTGAGTCATCTCTTCTTTCAGTATCAAAGGATCCAGTGGTGGGCAGATGGAGCGCCTTGTAAGTTTTAAGAAGTGAAAACAAACCGTTATCAGTATATAATCCTTTAATTATCGTTAGTCATGGAATACACCGACGAAATCGAGGACGAGTACGTGGCCGTGGGCGATGGCAGCAAAGCTTCGGCTGCCAAGCCAAAGGAGACCAGCGAAGACGAGAATGCTTTGTTTGACGAACCCGAACCCGATCCCATCTATAAGCCCTGCGACATGCGCTCCACGCTGTACGCCCTGGAGCCCAGTGCCTTGGTGGGCATCAACGACTGGGTGGAGCCACCCTCAACCCGCCCCTTCTTGGTCAAGAAGATCCCCAACTCCAATCTGCTGCTGGTGGTTGTCAACGTCCTAATGCCGTCCCGCAGTGTCCGCCTGACAACCGAGCCCCAGCGGTTGGAGTACCCAATGGAGTTTCCCTGTTACAAGCTCAACATGAGCTTCTACGAGCGGCGACGCATCGAGGAGTGCTATACGGAGGACAAAGATGTGAGTAGCCTTTTGGGGTAGGGGATTAGGGATGTATATGTAAGAAAAAGTCGGATGCAAAAGCATCCCGATCAATATCATTTAAAAAATATCGTAAAGTTTAAAATTTCAAAATTGTAAATATCAAAAAATATCGAACTTAAAGTTATTGTATCCATTTTTACGAAAAAAAAAAAATTAAAACTTTTTTTTAGTTTATTCTTCTTGATACTCGATAATAGTTAGAACACTTTTTAAACTCAATTTTTGATAATCTCTTTATATTTGACCAAAATCGCTTTTATCGCACTTTTAAATTATTTATGGTGATCTGCATTTGGATAAAATATCGATACATTTCTGGTATCCTTAATGGGGATTCAAAACGCACCTAGGCAGCTGTCTTTAGAAGTCCAAACCCTTCCTGGAAAGATGTTTCGTTTATACGACTTATCGAGTAATTATCGATATTTTGTCTGTTCAATTTTCAGGAGGAACTGTACACCTATTGCGGCAATGCCTCGCGGCTGGGTTTGACGCTTCAGCTGCTGCCGCTGACCATGATTTTGATGTTTTACTTGACGCGCTGCTTTATGCGCTAGGGGACGTATACACACAACTACTATACAACTATTATGTACTTACTACATGCGACTACGATCGGTTTGTTGTCCTTATATAAATACATTTTAGTTTACTATAGATTGTAAACTATATTACGCCGTAGTCCAATACTTGTCGAATGTTTAACAACAACGCAAACCAAACCAACACTGGCACAATCTTCTTAACTAAAAACCAATTTTAGCAAGAACAACTATAACTCTTAGACTTACAAACCGCGCCAAAAGTTACGAAACTTGTCTTACTTTATACTTTATACACGAATGTAGCGAATTGAGAAAAGGCAACTTAAAGACCAACCCCAATGGAAGCCCCAGCTAATCCTTCAACAGTCTCTAACAAATATTATAGAATGCTACGTTTTGTTATTTACGTACAACCAAGTACATAACTAACGCCTAAGCTTAAACCCCACGTTTCATCGACAGTTTTGATAGTTTATTATGGTACAACCAAAGCCAAATATTAAAGAAAAAAAAGTAAAGAAAAAACCAAACAGCAAGTATGCTGTAAAGCGAACAAAAATAATTCTAATAGTAATTATTTTTGTAATTTTATAAAGCTTAGTTGTTTGTTTTTACAACAATAAACGAGTATAAATGTTATAATACGAGTAAACGATAAAAGAACAAACATAAGACACAAGCACTTACTCTTATTATTACAATGGAAATAATTACTTAAATTTGTTGACCTTTTGTTACAGCCCTAAAACGGTTTTATTAAAGATAAAAAACGGTTTACATACGAGATAATAATTCATTTTTACTGCAAGAAGATACCTACCATGTATTTCCTCCTGTTTTGTAATGTGTATTTTTATTGAATTTAATGTTTTTAAAACGGCCAAGTTGACGAGCAGTCAACGTCGAACGCGCGCACAGATTTTTAAAAAACAAATATAGGACCACCTGTAAAGTATCTAATACTTGTTCGAAATTGAGTTCGATAAACCATCTATGATTTATTGCTCTTTCTGGCCTTACAATTAGTCGAGAAGCATTAGAAAGATCTACACATAAAGATGGATAAACCAAACCAAAATTGAATACTAA
>VNJV01006205.1:0-27576 GCA_008042635.1 Drosophila nikananu
CCTGGCAGGGGGATGGAAGCTGGAGACATTGGCCTAAGTGCGTTGGCCGCATAATTAATATGGCGAAATGCGGACAGGACAGGGCTTTCCTGTCATTGCAACGGGGTACAAGTCCAGATCCCTGCCCTGCGCATTTGCATTTGATTTATCCCTCGTGCTCGAGCTCTCAGAGGCGGTCATAAAACTCGGCTCAAGTGCAAATGCGCTCAAATCTGCACTAAGAACCGCCCCCGGAGTGAGTGCGAGTGTGTATTACTATAATTAAATTGAAAATTACTGCCAAGCAATTGCAATTGTCCACCCGAGTGGACCTTAATAATGGGTTTGTGTGTGGCCCTAATCATTGTCTGTGCATCTGTCTGTGTCTCCGAGTCCCGTGTCCAAGTCCAAGTCCTTGTCCTGCAAAATGTTTCGGGGGTTGGCCGGCCGGCAGGGCCACGCATAAGTTATAAATTATGCATCTATGCATAATTTACAGCCGTAAGGTCAGACAGTTGCATTTGCCAGTTCACTGCCAGGCCGGCCCCCAAGCAGTCGCACTTTATATATATAAACATATATGTACTTGCGTAAATGGGAGGAATTGGTGATACTGCATTAATACCCACATACTTTTAACATGCCTCTAAGGCTAATTCTGTGAGGAAAAGTACGAATGACAGCACAGTACCTTAGCCCTAACCCTTGGTCCCTTGAAACTCTGCCAAATGAATAGTTTGCCGAGTTATATTGCAAAAAACTATTCTCAGATACATTTGTCTAACTTTTTGCACCGCACTCGCCGACCACTTGAACAGTCAACCACTTCGACAGTGGTTCATTGTACCATGCACAGGTCCTCGCCCGATCCGCTCCTCTTAACCCTCAGGAGGAAAGGGCTCTGCTCCAGCTCCAGCTCACTTCAGAACTTGTTTTTGCATCAGTTCGCATCAACCGCATCATTTTGATGTATTTTGCGGTTTGGTTGTTTAGCAGCGCAGTTTTTAGTGTATCATCATCACGAGTTTACACGCACGAGCTGCTGCTGCGTTGGGTATTTTTTTCTTTTGCATACACTCCATATACACACACCTATAGGAATTAACATACTCGGCGAGTGTATATCCGGATATATAGTATAGCGAGCGACTATGGGGGAAAAGGGACCAAAGCGCCGACAGCCGGAGATGCAGGGGGAAGGCATTGTTGTTGATGGGATGCTGGCTGCCCCGGCTTGAATTATCATGCATGTGTCTGTTTGTCTTATTGCATTTTATTCAAATTTCCTACCGTGCGGTTTTTACGTTTTGCCCGAACGTACCTACGAGTACCCTTCGTATCGCTGCCATCGATTTGCAATTCGCAATCGCAATCAGCTTCGGTCCAGAGACCTGGAGAACTGGAACCTGAGGCCTCGGGAAACGTTGATGAATGTACAAATGTATAAATACATATGTATATATGCGGCTCTCCGTTCGAAAAACAGATGTTCCAGGTTCGCAATGGAGTTGTCTGCGGCGTTTCAACAACTTTTGCTGAATATTTATATTCGCTTCTGTTTTGCAACTCAAAATCAATGGCCGCTATAGCAATACAGGTAATCAAAACGAATAATTCAGGTGTGCAATGTGATGGTTTGTAACTGTTGGTGAACTATTGGAATTGTTCAATATTGTTGGTGTATCATTGGAGTTATTGGTGATTTTCTTTAAATAGATGATGATGTAATACAAAATCAAAACATTGGTGAATCAGTACTACTCATAGATTTGTAAGCATTTTAAAATTAAATAGTTGGTCCAATTTTCCAGAGCCTTTATTTTATACACTGCCCTTAACGGTTGTTGGTGAAACATTGGTGTAAAAGAATACAAGCATTGGTGAATCATAATTACTTAAACTATTTTTTTTAGTTCACATAGTTTACACTTTTTATTTTCAACTATGTTGAACCCATATTCAAGAACCCAAAAACCACTAAAAACTAATAGAATGGTGGAGTAGAATGCCTTCTATATAATTTGTTGTTTGGGAATCCAAATAGTTGGCATTTCCCAAGATCCCAACCCCCAAGAATCTCAATTGGTCGGATCCATATTTTTGGAAAACTCTTCACATATGCAGATAAATGAGGAAAGATATGTAAGCAGGAGGGCCTGCATCCTTTCGACCCTTTTAATTCGACCGCACATCGGTATGAAGGTATTCCTCAGCTCCTGGGCACCGAAATTCCATTCGTTTAGCTACCGCATTATTGACCTGGCTTCATTCGTTGGCGGTGATGGTCACGTGTGCCGGCCCCGCCTCCTTCTAACGTTTCTTTTGGGGCTCATCGGATGGGAAAACCCTTTGTCTTGTACTTTATGACCACGTAAGGGTCGACAGCTGTGTTTGTAACCAATTTGCTACTGTACAGCCAAAAAATACAATAAAACAGGGACCAAAGAGGGCACCCAGAACCGAAAAACAAAAAATGAACGAGGAAAGAAAACATCTTTTACAGCCATGTAACTGGACTCCAACTACGGGTTATGTTGGGCATATTTTAAAGTTTTCATTTGCATTTGCTTTGTCGTGTTATTGGGGTTAAATGCAGGCCACCTTTCATAACCATTTGCACCTGTCCGGGGGCCCAAGAATGAAACGACAACAGCCAGGCAATTAGGCTCTTAAAACAATGTGGCATAGAAGGAGGCAGCTAGCTAGGCATCTGCTTCGGCCTCTGTGTATCTGTATCTGTATCCGTATCCACATCTCCATCTCTATCCCCGCCTCCATCTGCATTGATTTGGGCGGCCTTAATTTGATGGCTATCGCTGGGGATGTCCTCGCAATTGGCAGTGGCATCTGCGTGTTGGCTACACACGCACCCGAGAATGCCCGGCGAGGACAAAGACGACGCTCAAAATTGCTTATCAAAGTTGCACAATCGAAAAGAAGCGAGTGACGACGACGCACCAGCATAACGAGACGACACTGGTACTCCTTCCCAAAATGCGGGAGGGTTTTGGTGTCCTCCGGTTTTTGGGGGGAATGAGAAGGTACGTGAGAGGGTAATGTGTGCAAAACAAATCAAGCAACAGGGCCTCTGTGATATAATCAGGCAACAGCCTAACCAGGGATGCGACAAGACCTCAAAGAATTCCCAAGTGTTGCAGCGGGGAAATTGCAAAATCATGTTCCTTATTGAAATTGATTGAGAGTCCTTTATTACCTATGTAGTTCCACCAGCACAGCTGTTATTAAATCCACCTAATGGCTAGTTCATCTTGAGAGCTTGGACACGATATGATTGATATTTGTTGCACCGAAAAGTACTTTTCAAGATGCCCTTAGTTGTGTTGTCCCGCGACATGAAAGTCTGAGCTCCATTTAATAATGATCCATTTAGCAATTTCCTGGTGGCTTTTGCGGGCTTTTCCCATTTCCAGTGGCTGGCTGCATCCCTGCATGAAATCACAATAGATCAAACTAATATCACATATCAGAGTATCACCCATCCCTGAGTCCATTTATGTATACAGTACCCAAGAGCACACGCACATAAGTGCGACGAAGGGCTTGTCAGCAGGCCATCGTTGTCGCCGCGGGCTTTCTCACATATCTGCACAGGGAGAAATGGGTATTAGTTAAGGATTTTAAAAGATTTCCAGTAACCTGAATTGTGTTTGTTTATTTAAAAGGGATATTTGGAATATAAAAACTTTGATCGTTTTGCAGCTCTTGAACTTATGGACTCCAAAGTTGAGTTTTTATATTTTCTTTGGTAGACGGACAGACCGACGGACAGACGATCAGACGTAGAAATGGACACCTCTAATATGTATTTTTAAATTATGATGATGGATAAATAGATGCACATAATTCTAATTTGTTTTTTCAGGAATAAATTATTATAAATGTCTTCTATTTTTATATTCAATTATGTTATAATTTTTGTTCTCAGTGTGCTTCTGCCAGTTGGAGTTTGAAGCTGCAGGCGTCGTCGCCGTCGCTGTCTCCTTCTCACCATTTTTCATTTCATTGCGCCGCTGCACATGGCTGTCAACTGCCAGGCCAAGATGCAGATGGACCCGGAGAGATGGTAGCGGCGGCGGTGGCGGCGGCGGCGTCGGTGATGTCTAAGCTGCAGCCTCCTTGGACTGAGAGTCCTCCGAACAGGAAGACGGGGGGAACACAACGCGCGCCCGCATATCGATTTCAGCGCATTGTGCCCTGTTTGCATACAAATATCCTAAGGACATGTCACAGAGACGCACTGAGTGCCATGTCCTTTCCCTGGATGCCCCAGCCTCTGGCACACGTACGCATGTAAATTGTATTTGTGACACACACACACACTCTCGTACTCCTGCGCTCCTTTCATCGGGGGGATCCTTGAGCTGCTTGTGCTTGATTTCATTTGCCGGGGCAATTGTCTTCGGCGGCGTCTGCCTCGACTTTATTTTTGCCAAAAACTTCCACGCAAATTCGAATTCCTCGCTCTTTGGCAACTTGTCAGGCAGCCATTTTTTTCGTTTTTATCTCAAAAAAAACTTCTCTCTCCGATGAAATCCTGAACCAGAGCCGCCGCCTGGTGCATGTGCCACAGAAGGACCTTTGTGCCTTTGTGCGTGGCGTCCGCCTTTCACTGCGAAGACAGCGAATTGGCCTGCGCCTGTGCCTGCCAGTGACACTTGATGTTTAATTTCAATAACTCAGTGCTCAGTGCTCAGAGTTTGAATTTTTTCCAGCGAGGGGAGAGTGTGTGGAATTGACTGGCTGAAGTCCCCGATTCCAATTATAGCTGTCCAAAATAAAGACGAGTGCAAATTATAGAAATTTCATGTTTACAACGAAATTTTTGTAGGAATTTTCTTTGAAGGGTCTTGAAAATTGTCAAAAAAAAAGTCAGAAAGTTTGTAGAAAAATATATATATTTAAAATGGAAAGTTAAACAGCAGGACTATGCTAAAAAATCAATGTAAACTCTATTTAATCTTTAGCTAAAATTTAGATATTGTTCCGTACAAATATTTCCATAAATTTGACTAAAATCGGTTGCAATTCCGGTCCAGCTCACTCGTCCTATTTGATATTGATTTAATTCCTGTGCCAGTTATTCACTGGATTCGACTGGATTTATTTTCGAATTTCCTTTGGCTGCCCGCTGGACTATATGTACATATATATATGCACTCGGGCCGCTCTTTGTTATTCCCGGAAATTCCACACACTCACAGAGATTTCCAATATTATAATAAATGCCCCAAAATCCAATTACTTTACCACAATGTCCGAAATATATTTTGATTTCGTGCCCCTCATCCTCCCTTTTGCGTTTTGGGCCCTTGGCTTTTGTGGTCAACTTTGGACCGCTGTAACGCTGGACCGCTGCAGCGGCAGCAGCATTCAAAAACCGTAAAACGCAAGTTGCAGCAAACAAAGAACCCATGCGGCTTGCAATTGTGAAAGGTCAACATTCATTTTTGGGGGGGTTTTCACTTTTCCTTTTCCCTTTTTCCAACCATTATTCAGCACGGCGGGCGGTCGCCCAGAAATGCCAGGCGGCGGGAGGTGTGAAAATGCCAGGGAATCACTGGTTATTGGACAGAATCGGAGGAAATATATAAACACACACACACATACGTTATTTCCCATTTCATTGACTCACTGCTGCTGCTGCTGGGAATTAATTGAGGCAGCTTGACAGCTGCCCTGGCCCCTAACCCATGGCCATCAAAAGTTCCGACCTGGCTTAAAGCTGCACTGAACACGGAGAGGAGAGCCTTAAAGGACACAGCAGGAGCCCTGGACAGAGTTGTCAGTTGTCGGCGGGGCCAGCTGTTAATGAGCATTCAACTGGCTAATTAATTTTATACATTTATTAAACTTTGTCCCTGGCCCACGTCGCCTCGCATCCCACAAACTATTTACCATACAAATCTAATTTTATCAACTTTGTCTTTGGCCGCTTAACTAGCTGAGCTGAGTCGTCCTGTGTTCTGTGCTCTGTGTGTCCTTTTGTCCCGTGTCCTTTCCCCCGACTCCTGTCAAAACATTGTGACACAGTTCTGCTTTCTTACAATTTGCCCCGCTCTTTATTTAGCCACGTTTGTTACGGCTCGCGCCATTCTCTTGGCTCATTAACGTTGGCCTTTGTTTCGTACCGTCATCGTCGATGTCGTAGTCGTCTGGCAGGAAGGCAGGGAAAGCAGGGAAAGCAGGAAAAGCAGCAGCAGGGAAAAGCAGGAAGAGCGAGTAGGAGCTAAGCTAGGCATCCTGCATCTATCGCCTTTGTGCGGTGGCCTTTGTAATTTATAAAAGTCCACCGAACGGACTGTCGACTGATATTGGGGACTGGACTGGACTGGAAGAAGATGGTTAGAAGGTTGGCTGGTGGCTGGCATGTAAATCAGGTCAAAACAATGCAACTGACAGTGAATTGTGCCCGGTTGTCGGTGGAAACCTCCTCTTCTCCTGTGGCACATTCAGGGGACTCGAACAGTTTTACTTCATTATTGGTTACTCAGCAATTCATTCACAGGACACACCTTGTTGCCGGGCGCCTCGCATTGCCCTTTTTATGGCCATGTCCTTTGCTTATCCGGCCTGACTAATGACAAGCACTGGGCAGGCAGGCAACTCTGCTCCGGTTTTGCACTCGTCCTTTTGTCAACCACTTCGACTTGGACTCGACTTGGAATCATCGTCCTTGTGCGGCGCCTCCTCTTTTTCTTCCTGCCTCCACCCTCCACCTGTGTGTACGTGGGCGTGGACTGAGGCAGGTGCTGCTGCTGCTCCTCCCCGCCTTATAACAAAGGCATAAATTATTTGTGCTGTCAACATGGCTTCCTCAGTCCTGTAAATGGCAGTTGGCCTGCGAGAGCCCCAGAGAGCTTATTGTTTGTCTATTGATTCGAATTTGCCCATGGAATTATGCAAGTTATTTTATATCTGTCCCCATCTCGAAATGTTTGTTGCGGGCCCGGGGACTGATGGATGCTTAATTGTTATGGATAGTTGACTTGTGCAATCTGTGACTTAGATTAAAAATGTCTGCAGGCGAAGGAGCAAGATGTATGGGATCAGCTATACAAATAAATTGTCCCTGTGTCTCTCTAAACTAAAAAGAGTTTTAAGGGAAATAAATTTACACAGAGTATACATCAATAAAAGATTTTTATTTATAATTATAAACACGTGTTTGGCTTAGTATTTAATATCAGTTTTCGATCTGAAGCTTGTCTAAGTTGGTTTACAATTTAATTACAGCATGCAATGAATTAAATACATTTGCCAACTTCATACTAAAAACAGATTCAGCATCATTACAAATTTACGCTTTTACAAATTGTTGGATTTCTGGACACAATTTTGTGCTAATTTGGTGAATTATTCAGGGCCGACCTTCGTCGGAAATATTGCTGTGATTATGCGAGATTAAAAGCCTTCGAAAATATCAATTGGGGACTCGGAACCCGAAAATAAATGGCATGCAAATCAATTGGGCAAGTGTGAATGGCTGGCACAAAGGCAGAAAATTGTCAAACTCTGACCGCATCTAAATACAATAAATGAATAATTGATTCCCTACCCCGGCAACTAATTGCGACTAACTTTGCTGATTTGCTGTTGTCCCCACATCGTCCCCCCCAAATGTACTGATAATGGAATATAATTACCATCGAAAAAGGGAAATTCTATTGTGGAGTAATTGTCTGTATTGTGCGTAATCAAATTCTGGTTCATCTCGCAAAAAGTTTAATTGCCATAATTGCACTCGCCCGATTCGCATGGGGATATTCAGTGAGATCTGCTATAAAAGCGTCAGATTTTGAACCGATGAGCAACAGTCGAGGTGAATCGAGTGAATCGGGAAAAGCTCAAGCTGCAAACCAACTTCAAACTCCAACATGAAAGCCACTCTGTTCTGCGTAGCTCTGGCTGCTCTCTTGGCCATTGGTCAGGTAATTTGAGTATTCCTTTCGCCAGTTTTGTAACCCCACTAACTCTGGAAATATCCTTAGTGCGATCCGGACTTCCGTCAGATCATGCAGAAGTGCATGGCCTCCACTCAGGTGACCGAGGCTGATCTGAAGGAATTCATGGCCAGCGGCATGCAGGGCAACGCCAAGGAGAACCTCAAGTGCTACACCAAGTGCCTGATGCAGGAGAAGGGCCACTTTGTCAACGGGCAGTTCAATGCCCAGGCTATGCTTGAGACCCTGAAGAATGTGCCGGAGATCAAGGACAAGATGGAGGAGATCACCTCGGGCGTGAATGCCTGCAAGGACATGAAGGGCACCAATGACTGTGACACGGCCTTCAAGATCACCATGTGCCTCAAGGAGCACAAGGCCATGCCGGGACATCACTAGATCAATTAGCCTGACAGCCAATATCGGTGTATTGTCACTTCTCACGTTAAATGTTGTGAAATAAAATTGTTCATGTTGCATTAAAGCAAAAGATTGATTTTTATTTTGTGAAAGGAAACAAAAAACATTAAAAAAATGTTCAAAAAACTAGTTACAGTGTGACCTTACCATTAAAAGAATGCAATAAGAAGTTGGTATCACTGCAAGAAGCTCCGAAAGAGAGTAGTTCTTCCCTTGAATAACTTATAGCATAAGCAAGTGCACTAAGTTTTCCCTCTAAAGAACTTCAAGTGATCGGAAAAATCTACTTGCCACATTTGTATCAAAGATTACACATCAGTTTATTATCAGCCAGGTAAATCGACACAAAACTGGGTGTGTTGTCAACTTGGGGATTCCTAACCTAACCCAAAAACCCAACTCAAAAGGGGAAAAAGAACTAAAGCCAAGAAAGAGTTACATTGCCTTTCGTGATTTATCAACTCTGAGGGTTCTGGGAAGCAGCCATTGACAACCTGTTTCCTTCGAGCCACCACAGCGTTGTCTACGAAAATCATTTGTCAATTTTAATAAGTTTAAAATCAAGATAATTAAAAGAGAAGTTCGAAACAACGGGCGCTTGGCAACGCAGGAAGGAATGCGGGATGCTGGGGCCGTGCTACGTGGGATGCTCAGGGGGGATGGGAATCCTTTCCTTTTCCTTGGAACACTGTGACACCAATTACCGCTAATAAATCATTTCACGTGTGAGATTCCCCCAGCCGTACCTTTGGGTAACATATGAGCTGCGCTTAATGGCGAAAATCGGGGCAGGCAACCGGCGGCGGAGGATGGAAAATGTAACCATAGAAGATGTAACATAAATCAACGCCGCAGCCTGCAATGGAAGAAGATAAACGCGGTTCATTGCACTTGTCTGCCTTTGGAGTTTGTCGATTCCCGGGGTTCTCTCGGTTCAGGGATCGGGGATTGGGGATTGGGATTGGGCTCTGACTTCGAGCTATTGGGAGTGTGAGCGTGAGGAACCACGGGGCCGGCAGGTTGACAAGCCCCAGCGACATGAGACAACAGAATCCGAGTCCGCTGCCCGTAAAAAGAAAGCCAAGAATTCTTTGAAGGACCAACCCAGTCCAGCAATGACAATTTGAAAAAGAATCCCTGCTTCTTGTTTGAATTGAAAGGTCGCCTTCGTCGTCGTTGTCGCAGCAGGAGAAGCCGATAGAGGAGGAGATGGAGCAGAGAGATGCAGATGGGAGATGGGGTCGTAGTTGGACGTTGGGGCGTTGTCATGGCAGCCACATGCATACAAATTTTACCCACTTCAAATTGTGCAGCCCGGCCATGCATATAATGGCCTGGCCTTTTATCAACTAACAAATACCGGGCAACAAAAAACTTTCCAACGATGGATGACTACGACAGTCGCAGTGGGAATGGGGAAGGGGTCTTGCACTGGAAAACTCAATTTGAATATTGTCGGACGAAACAGGAAAGGAGCTGGCTGGGCTCCAAGACGCCACATGATGAAATGCAGTCAAGTTAAAAAGTGTCACTTGAGTTATGAGTTCATTGTTTGGAGTTACCAGGAGACCAGGAAGATGATGATGGAGCAGGCATAAGCCTGGCAGGGGAGATATGTAGTTGGTTTGGCTGCCTTCGGATGACTAAGACGATTGCGGTGTCTCGAAATATATTGTGGCGGTAGTGTAGTTTATGGCCAATACTGTATTCACTCCTCCCTCGATTCGCTTTGCCTTCCGGCTTAATTTGATCCTAGAACTTCGATAGAGAGTGCAGAGCAAAAGCTAAAACTAATTCCTAGATAAGTTCAATCTTTGCAATGGAGTTTCTCCCGCCCTCAGGCCGCACAAATTGTCACCCCAAAAACGAGATATATATTCGGTTATTTTCAACACTTGCTTCCCGGGTTTTCCCCGGTTCCAGGGGACTTATCGCCACCGGACGATCTTATTCGCCGATCCGCTGTCACAGATAAATACCGGCTGTGCGATAGGAGAAATAATGGATATGGCAGCACAGAGACAGAGACAGTCGTCGTCATATGAAATGAGTTTCAATTTTGAAAAATTGCTTTCAAATGTTTGTGTGAAAAACGGAAATGGGAAGGGAATGCAACCCCAGCCCCTGTTGGTTATTTCCCTTACCCCAAAGGCCTGCGTTGTTTCCTCTCTAAGCGAGGAGCGTGTGCCCAAATTAGAAAGCAAATGAACGGAGGTGCACTGGGAAAAAACCAAGGAAACTTTTATTTAACTTATAGAAAAAACAATGTACCTTTCATTATTCAGGGTTCTAATGCCATATTAAATATGGTTTTAGTTAATTTTAAATGTTCTTAACACTCTTATTTGTACAAATTCATTTTAAAGTTCACTTTTCTCAGTGTATCAGTGGTGTGGCTTGCGGGGTTGACTGGTCGGGGGATCTTTATTGCATTTACTGCCCGAAAAAGTTGACACTTTTGTTGCCGTTTTGTGCGGGTGCACGTTTTCCCCGCTCGGAAAATGGGAAAACCTAACGGCACAGCACCGCTCAAGATGCACGGGCACGGCAATGGCGATCAGAACCCAGGTCCCAGATCGCAGATCTACGATCTCTGCCCCGTTTCACACCACCAAAACCGTCCCCGGAGGGCACTCACTGTGCTGCTCCGGCTGCCCCGATAAATTTACATATCCAAGAGTTTTATTGCCAAATCCTTATTATGTGGGAAAAGTGGCCCAGTGTTTTTCATTGTCGTCGGTTCGGAATTTAATTATCGGTTGCATGTCAACGCCTTTTCAATACCTTCATTATGCTCCGAGGTTCGTAATTAGGCGCGCCTAAATATACTTTTCTCTCTTCTTTGGTAAATTCTAATTTTAATTACGACTGTTTCTAGTCGAATCTCTCACCTCTGACCTGCGTTTGTTGAATGGAAAAGCAGATACACGGCCACTGAATATATTTCTATTTAAATTACCCGGATGTTAACAATTTGCTGTCCATGGTATCTGATCGCATTTGATTTATGAATATAATGTAAGGTTGTATAGTATTTTATATAGGGTTTTCTGTGAGCCCGAAAACCCTAGCGAAATGAGGTGGGTTTAGCCCTGATCATAAGTAACGGCTGCTTAGGGTCATGGGAATCGAAATAAGGAATTGTTTTAAAGATCGGAAAATTTGGGCAGAGTAAAGCTTAAAAATATAAGAACTAAGCTAAAAATACTTTAATTTGAATTCGAAAAACTGTTTTGAGTTAGTTTTTATAAGGCTAATAAAACTGCATACTAAATTTCTATTTATTTTAAAATTAATTTTTTTCAAATTTTTTCGTTTACAATTTCAACAATTTCACCACATAAAAATATTGAAAAATTTTGTAAAATTTTTTTTCCATCAGACATGGCTAGATCGACTCGGCTGTTGATGCTGATCAAGAATATATATGATTTATAGGGTCGGAAATGACTCCTTCACTGAGTTATGTGCTTCTGACTGATATTAAAATTTAAATATTTATTCATCGTTTCATAAGAAATTTTTTTTGGAAAATGAAATCTTAAAAATTAAATAACTAGGCTAAAAATACCTTAATTTGAATTCGGAAAACTGTCCTGAGTTAGTTTTTATAAGGCTAATAAAACTGCATACTGAATTTCTATTTATTTTAAAATTAATTTTTTTCAATTTTTTTCGTTTACAATTTCAACAATTTCACCACATAAAAATATTGAAAAATTTTTTAAAATTTTTTTTCCATAAGACATGGCTAGATCGACTCGGCTGTTGATGCTGATCAAGAATATATATGATTTATAGGGTCGGAGATTACTCTTTCATTGCGTTGCATACTTCTGACAAAAATTATAATACCCTGTAAGGGTATAAAAATGTACGAAATTTTGTTTCTTAAGAGATCTTGTACAAAAAGGAACGCTTGACTTGGTTTTGGTTTTAATTGTATTCAATTAATATTTAACGAAATATTAAAGATTTATTTCTGAATTAAACCAAGAACCTTTTAAGCAACATGCTACTAGTTATTTTATTTTATAAAGAAAGAACCTTTATGTTATTTTTAAGGCCAATAGTTATTTTATTATTCGTTAACTCATTCCGAATATTTTTCTATAAAAAAAGGCATGTATTTCTCAAAATTCTTTTTAACAAGACTGCCAAATCAACCAACTTCAACTTCAACTGGGGCAGTTCTATGCCCATAGGTTAGATTTAACTAATAAAGTGAGTGCTCTCCACAGATTTCCCTGTACTTTTTTAACCCCCTCTTGAAGAGGCTTTAATCAAACCAATTCCCCCTGCCATATCGATGGCAATCACGTGGACATATCTCTCTCTTTGCCATCCACTCGGCCCACTTGGAATCGTAAAAAAACCGGCTAACCAACGGACGATGACTGAGGGGGCCGAACTTAGTTGTCAATCAAATTGTCGCAGGGGCCACACGCAAATTTATTAAATCGATATGCCGTCAAAATGGAAAGTGGTATGACAGCAGGTCTGGGAAATCCCCGCGATGTCAGACAGTCGGAAAGCCCAAATGCAAACATTTGCTTTGATTGCACTTGGTTACAGCCACATTGGGCCTTGGCCTTGGCGAACACAAATATTTGAATGTCGCTGGAAAATCGAACAGTTGTGGGCGGAAAACCGTCTCGCAGAAAACCGTCTGTCCAAGTGGGTTGCACAAATTTATTGTTATTACAAGCGATTTTCTAAAATAATTAATAGCAAGTGTGTGCCGAGGAGGAAGACTCTGCGTCGGTCTCTGTGGCTGTCACCAGCAAAGGAACTGCAATTACAAGAACAGTTACATTTGGGACAAAGGAGGATGAGGACAACCGAGGGAGAGCAGCATGGTGTCCGGCAATTGTGCATTTTGTCAATGGGAATTAAATTGGCAGTCGTCGACTCTCCAGAATGCCAACTCACACCACCAGCAGGAACTGACAGCTCGCAGAGCTGGGCAAAAGGGAAAGGGAAATGGCAAAGGGAGAGGGAGAGGGAGAGGAAGAGTATCCTCGAAGCGGCAGGATGTCAAAAGTTCCTAAAGGGACACACCAAGTCAGTAGGGTGGTTCAATTGTGGGCATGTTGAGCGGTCTGTCCGCCGCACAGGATTCGATCGTTCAGTTGGCCGGCCATTCCCATCATTAGCGCCTGTACGTGTCAAATTGATGCTGTTATTGTTCTCAATCCTGCCAGAGAGTGTGTGTATATGTGCCATGTCCTGCCAGGGGTACGGGGTATCCGTGAGTACTATTTGACATTTAGCTTAGCCGCGGGTGACAAATTTAATGGACACTGGGACGCTGGTCTGCGAGGGAGGAAATCCCTTCAAACTATTTGACTGTCTAATTACTGTTCTATATATTCCAGACATTTGGCATAAATATTTTGTAAATAGCAGGCCAAAACTGGGTAACAAAGAACCATAATGGTACGCCTCAGCTGGCAGCATTCCAGTCAATAGATAAAGGTATTAATCTGGGCTCTAAAACCCTTTATTTGTGGGGTATCTAAGCCGTAAAGCTGGCATGTGTTGAGGCAATGAAAGTGTTGAGGATTTGAGTGGGGATATTTGCCTGGAAACTCCATATTTAGATTTCTTAGTGCTAAGATCTGAAGTGTTAGTTATAAGATTAGAATATTTATAGAAGAGTTAAATAGAAATATACAGAATATATCAAAGAAAAGTTTTCCCTCCCTAGGAACTCTAACCGACCAATTTATTACCACATTTATGGCTACTTGGGAAACATATATTATCAAGAGAGATAAATAATAAAACAAGGAACATTTCAATAGAAAACATATTCCCCAATAACCCCTCCTCAAATTATGCATAAAAATCATAAAGCCAACAATGTGGCTGAGGCGCTGAAAACTCAAATCTCTCAGGTCGTGACATACCCATCACACGTACGCCCAAATCCCCTCGGTATTTGAATTCCAAAAATGAGACTTTAACGGAAAAAGAAATTGGAATTCTTAGCCAGCAATTGTTCGATGGTTTCGCAGTGATTTCCTGCCACATACTTCTGGCATAAATCAATTAGCCGCGCGGACACTTTTCCAGGCCGCGACGCCGAGCTCGTAAATTATAAATGTTTGTGTGTGAGGCTTTTGAATGGACAAGAACCGAATGCATTTGGATTCGAGTTACCTGCTACGGCTACGTGTCTTGGCCACATCTTAGATACCACTTTTGGTCGAGCTTTGGGGCCAGCGGCTGCTCTCATATAAATTATTTTTGATTGATGTGGCTCGCAGAGGCCGAGCACGTGCAGCCGCCGCCTCGTTGGGATTCGTCAAAGTGCCTCTCCAAGATGATTAAAATGCAGCCAAGGTTACGTGTGGCGTCCATACACAAAAAATCCAACTAAAGAAATAACAGAAGAAATGAAGAACCAAACTCTAACAGCGAGTATATGTTTTAATTGTCTCGGTTTTTTTTTTTTTTTTTGGGGGCTTTTGTTCGAGTGAATAAGCATTTCGGGGAGTATGATTTTTGAGTTCTTTGGAATTAACGAGCTGTGGACGTGCACGGCATTTCTCTGGTAGAACTGAATATACGAAGAATTCTGAGTTATTTATTATACGCTATGTTTTGCGGTAAACTAGTTTAGTGACGCCTCGCCACGGTTCCTGGGAAAGCGGTCAGCCCCACCACATTCCATCCTCCGAGCCGCGGACTTGCACGTGTCCAAATTGCAGGCACGCTCTCTGTGCCCCCTCCTATCTTTCAGAGGGCTCTTAAAGTGCCATAAAGTGCACCTATCTAGTGGCTGGTTTTATTGGGCCGCTTCGCTCGCTTGTAATTGCTATTATTTCCACTGTCTTAGTGGACAGGCCTTCCTAGAATTATGGCCAATACTTGGTGGTTTTTCCCCGGAAAACCCCAACTGCGCCGCTACTTTTGCCGCTTTTCCTGAATGAGTAAGTCGGTAATAGTAGCTGCCTTCTCGTGGGGTTTTAATCATTGAACGCAATTTAATGGAGGTCTCCTCTGGCTTTATGATGTAACCTGGGCAGCTGGCCGCGATTTGGATCTCTAAACCGTTTCCCACATATTCCCAGCAGTTCAGAACTCCAATTACTAGGGAAAGTAGAAGCGGTATTCGAATCAATTCGAAACTTTTAAGCACTTTGAGTTACCGTAAAACGGTCTGGCTTCTTGTTTTCATATTTTAGTTTGGCTAAATGAACATTAGTTTAAGGGGAAACTATTATGTTTAGGTTAAGGAAGGCTTCACCTTTAGTTAGGTATTTTGCCATTTAATTTAAGGGAGTTAAAGAGGGTCCTTAGCCATAGCAGAAGAATTAGTTTTAGTTTCAAATGTCTTACGATTCAAGGGAGTTATAAAAGCTGGCAGGACTCAAAGAAGCTCGCCTTCTTGTACAGAGATTCAAGCCCCTCAAAGCCCGGATTTAAGTGTTTTTTTGAATCCATTTCTCCAGCTTTCTCAGCAAGTGTGACTTCAACCACTTGGCCACACTGTTTCACATTCCCTGTTAACAATCGCCATGTGCGGGGGGCCCAAACTCAAGACAAAAGACCTTCGAAAGCGGCTTCGATTGCTCGGCGCTTGTTCAAGTTTAATTGGAAAACGCAAAACGCAATATTTGCTTACGCCTGAGCCTGGGCCTGGGATTGGAGTTGCCATGATTCGGAGAATCTAGAGGAAAATCTGCAGGAAAACGGAACCAAAGGAAGGAAGCACAACAATCAATAGATCAAAACTGCACACGAGGCGCTGGGCCTGTGCATCCAATTGCAATCATCGAGGGGCGAGAGTCGAGAGTCCAGAGTCGAGAGGCGCAAGGAGTAGAATATGGAAAAGCCAAGGACGAGAAGGAGCAGGAGAACTAGAAACAGGCTGGCTAAAACCAACAGCAGAGCAGCAGAAAACTGGCTCAGAACCTGAACCACAGAGCCAGGCGATGACTAAACAAAGTTAGACAAGATTGTGCAACAAACAAAACAGAGGCAGCAAAAACTGCAGCGCGCCTGCATTGTTCTCCTCCACCTGCCAATCCAGAGCACCACCCTGCCCCGCCCCCCACCCTGCTACTCACCTGTTAATGCCAGCTTGTTGGCACTGCCACTGCCACTTCCACAGAGCCAGGCAGTTGCCCGGCAAGTTGCAAGTTTGCCAAGTGCCAGTGGCCAGTGCCAGTTGTGAGCTGGATTCTGGCGGATTTCTTGCCGGTTTTCTACTCCCTGGTTTCCAGTTGGCCCGCTGGAAGATGTGATTGTGTGCGGCATAATTGCATGCGATTATGCTGACCGCTCAGCTGTGCAGTTTTGTATCACGGGGGAAGTGCCAAGAACTCCCTCAAGCTTGGCCTAATCGCTGCAGGGTTAAAGTTTTACTAATTACAACTATTTACGCCTTGATTGGTGACTAGCATCTTGTTAAAATCTCTTAAAATTATCTTAACAGCAACCAGAACCCCATCGAAATTGACCTATTATGGCCTTAATTGTTGACCAAACATTTCTATAGTAAACTTACCTAATCGGGAGCATAGAACATAGGTAGGAGCATCCATTGCATTCTAATTCCCATTTCGGGGCCAAACGAGGCGTATAACGACCTGCATTTGATCCGATTAACTTGCTGGACATAAAGTTTGTTGTGTTGTCATGGCAAAACCCATCAATATGGAGGCGAGTAGATGCAATTTGGAGAATTTCATCAATCAGAGGATGCCGCTTGCAAAACGAGACCGTTAATGAACAAAAAAGGACCCGTGCGAGGGGGGAGTTTCCTTTGTCAAAGCTGCAACGCATCCAAAAATAAAAGCCCAGAGCCTGAACTGTATGCGGTAACTGCTCTGGTTCCCAGTCGAATCCGATTCCCGGGTCCGGTCCGTCTGTCAATTTCAGCTGCTGCTGCTGCGGCGCCCAAAAAATTTGTTTTTAGTTCGGCTTTTGGGCCGGCAATCCTGTGTCCAGCCGGCATATTTTATATCAGCTCTGTGGCCGTTCGCCATTTGCACAATTTGTTTGGGGATACAGCCCCCAGAACCCAGTTCCCCAGCTGTCCATCTCCCCCAATTCTCTATCCCCCACCCAATTGGACATATTTCCCCTTTGACTGGCAGAGAAAGAACCGACTTTTGCCACTAATCGAAAAGTTGTGCAACAACGCTCGTCGCACTTTAGTAATTAAACTTCGACGACTCATTTTATTGCCGCTCTCTCTAATTATTTATGCATACATCAGCGGCAACTGGCAATTTATCACGCAATTTAATGCATATTTAAATGCAGGCGCACTATAAATCGGGCGGCGGCGGCGCATACATTCAAAATTGAGAGATATCCGCGGGATAACCCCTGGCCCCCAGAGCCCAGGCATAAATATTATAAATACATTCCGAACATTGACTTCTCTATGAAAACTGAGAGATACATGCCTTCAGGGTGGCCTTAGGCGAGAGATAAGCCCTGGTTTGATACGATCCCAGGAACTCGGCGATAACCCCGGACTTATTGGCTGACTAAGAATGTCTTTACACTGACTTGAAAGATAATTTCTATATTTATTGCGTGGTAATCTTGCCTCAACGCTTTGATTTTGGGTTCAGAGGTCGATTTCGGCAAGCAAAGAAATAACTGTTGGTCTAAAAAACTCTTTTTGTACCAAGAGTTCTTCTCCTGGCAGCATTTCCACTGCCTCAGAGTCTCCTTTCGCCACTCCAGTGCGTGTTAATACCCTTGTAAGTACAGGACTCACTCCTGGACCCACAACAAAGTGTGTCCTGCAGCATTCCCAGAAGCCAAGCCAAGCCTCGCCTCGCACACACATGTGCCGCAGGACGTCTGCTTGCTATTTTTACTCGGCTGGCAGGAGCCGGGGAAAATAGTGAAATGGAAACAAGTCGAACAAGTTTCCGACACCTCGAGAAAACAACGCCAGCAGGAGCAGCATCACCAGCAGCAGCATCTCGAGTTGGAGCCACTCCAAGTCGGAGGCACTAACTTAGTTTCTTTTGTCACAATTGGGGATGGGATTCGGACTCTGTTGAGTCCCCTTCCTAATGAAAAAGTTCTTATGAATAATAAATGCATTAAAGAAAGTTCCCACATACAAACAAAAGTTTCATCTGCGGGCAGAGGATGTGAAGAAGGAACAGGGCAGGAAGAATGTTTTATGGGCACGAGAGGCATTCATAAATATTACATTTTGCGTCGCTCTCCGGAGGTGGCAAATGGCTCACTCGCCACTTGAACGGGCGGCGTCCTTGGCCTCCGACAGCTGCCCCACGCCCACTCCAGATACGAATTCAGATACTCATCCCGATCCCAAGTATCCGAAAAGTCTAAACACAAACTGCAGTCACGGCTCGGTCTTGTCCAAACAATCCCTAAAACGCTGACTAAAAATAGTATCTGCGGGCTGGCAATGTGTTAAACATCTTTTGGCGTTGACAAAATCGCATCGCAGCTGCCGCTATTACGAGATGTAGATGCATCGCGCGGCGAAGGTATCTGACGGATATGCATGCGGCGCGTGTGAGTCAATGGTAACAATAACAAAGTCCCCATGGAGAGGAGTGACGGTGGTGGAGAAGAGAAGATGATAGAGGAGGCTGAGGAGCGGCAACTATTGAGTGAGAGAGAGCGGGATACTTTGGGAGGCAGTTGATGAGAGCAAGCGAGCGAGGGAGAGAATGGGAGAATCTTAACAAAATTCTTGAATAATAAGAGGTTTTCTTTGATATAAAATACGTATGGGGAATAAACAAGTTTTAAAAGTTAATAGAGAGGAATAATAAGGTTATTTATTTTTCTATTATTTAAAATTTTAGTATATTCTGTAACTATGACTATTCAAAATTTTGAAATATGTAACAGTGGAAAAAGGCTATTAGAGCCTCATTATATTAAGAATTAAGGTTGTCTAGTGTCAAGAGTATTCTTTAAGCTAAGCTATTTTGGTTTTTTCATTTGAAGTTAATATGATTTAGAGAGTCGTAATTTAACGAAAACATTGGAAAAATTCTATCTTAAGTTAAAAAACAACATTTAGTTAAAACACATTTTTCCTAAACTATTTTGTAGGCTTAAATTTTTTAATTAAGCTGATTACTCCTCTAATTCCCTAAAACGTAATGTAATCTTTAAAGGAAATGTTCTCTTGTTAAAAAACTCTATATCCTTTCTATTATATGAATTTTAAACAAATGTTCCCCTTACAGTAGTCCCCGAATTTCTTCTTTTTATTGCTTAATTAGTTTAATTTGCTGAAACAAAAATAAAACAATAAAATCTCAATTGAATTTCCAATTGTTGTTTGCTCTTCGTCAATGTTTACGTTTTCAATTCCACTCAAACGGCTCTCTCTTACGCTCAATAACTCTCTCGCGCTCTCACTCATACTCTCTATATGCTCTCTATCACCTCTCGCACAGTGGCGCCATTCGGCCCACTAGCGGCGGCGAAAGTAACCAAGCCTGCAAAGCGCGAGCGAGAGCGAGAGAGCGGCGCCTGCGTTCGCTCGTATCTGCGAGATACTCCATCTGCCGAATGCGAATCCGAGTATCCACGAAACCGAGTATCTCGCCGCTGAAAGCAACTGAAGGAAAATCCAGAGGCTCGAGTTTTCAGTGGCTGGCGAAGCTGAAGTCAGTCATATTCAAACTTCCACACCGAGCGGACGTACGATTCGGATCGCGTTTTAAGGTTGGAAATAGGAAAAGTCAGAAAAATAAAGCAAAAGAGAGAAGTCAAGCCAGAAGTGAAAGAGAAATTCGGAATTCGGTGCGAAAGCAATGAATATACAAAATACACCGGGAACAAAGTGCGCTTAGTGAGAGAAAACGCAAACGAAAAGCAAAAAAAAATTAATAAAAGAAAGAAAAAACGAAGGGAACGAAACAAAGTGTCGAGGAAAATGCCAGTTCCCAGTGTCCAAGTGGCCAAGTGAGAGTCCCACGAACGCGAACTACACCTCAGAGAATCCCTTCCCTTCGCGCCGCCACAAACCTCACAGAATGCCGCCGCCCGTCCTGCTGCTCCCGCTGCTACTCTCCTGGAGCTGTCTGGGACTGGGAGCGGTAGCGGTAGCGGGTGCCGGAGCGGTAGCGGCCTCCCAGGAGTCCAAGGGAGCGGACTCCTCCTCCAGTGCCAGCGCCAGTGCCAGCGCCATAATGGGCGCCGGTTCCGGGGCAGCTGCCACAGTGTCGCTCTCCGGCGACTACTCCTCGCTGCTGTCCAGTGCGACAGTGGGACAGGCAGGTGGTGGCCACTCCGGCACCTCGCCAGCTCCCTCCGCGGCCGCCATACCGCCCAGCGGGCCGGGCAACCAGTGCTCGTGGTCCTACAACGGCACCAGCTCGGTGCTCTGCTCCCTGCGGCTGATCGAGCGCCAGCCGGGATTGGATCTGCAGGGCGCCGATGGCAGCAGCCAGCTAAGCATCCAGTGCAGCGACCTGTACCTCTTCGAGTCCACGCTCCCGGTGGCCGTCTTTGCCCGCCTGCAGACCCTGGAGGCTCTGCGGCTGGACTCGTGCAAGCTGCTCCAGCTGCCCAACAACGCCTTCGAGGGCCTTGGGACGCTGAAGGTGCTGCACTTGAGCACCCGGAATGCGGAGTGGGGAGCCACACGCTCCCTGGAGCTGTTCCCCGACTCGCTGGGCGGCCTGAAGCAGCTCACCGAACTGGATCTGGGGGACAACAACCTGAGGCAGCTGCCTGCGGGCTTCCTGTGCCCGGTGGGCAACCTGCAGGTGCTGAATCTCACCCGCAATCGCATCCGCACTGCCGAGCAGCTGGGCTTTGCGGACATGAGCTGTGCGGCAGCAGGAACCGGGAGTGCCGGGAGCGAGCTCCAGGTGCTGGACGCCAGCCACAATGAGCTGCGCTCCATTAGCGAGAGTTGGGGCATCTCGCGGCTGAGGCGGTTGCAGCACTTGAATCTGGCGCACAACAACCTCTCGGAGCTGTCGGGCGAGGCGCTGGCCGGACTGGCCTCGCTGAGGATCGTGAACCTGAGCAACAACCATCTGGAGACGCTGCCCGAGGGCCTGTTTGCCGGCAGCAAGGAGCTGCGTGAGATTCATCTGCAGCACAACGAACTGTACGAGCTGCCACGCGGCCTGTTCCATCGCCTGGAGCAGCTGCTGGTGGTGGATCTGTCTGGGAACCAGCTAACCTCCAACCACGTGGACAACACCACCTTCGCTGGCCTCATCCGCCTGATTGTGCTGAACCTGGCGCACAATGCCCTCACCCGGATCGACTACCGCACCTTCAAGGAGTTGTACTTCCTGCAGATCCTGAATCTGAGGAACAACTCCATTGGCCACATCGAGGACAACGCCTTCCTGCCGCTGTACAACCTGCACACCCTGAATCTCGCCGAGAATCGGCTGCACACCCTGGACGACCGGCTCTTCAACGGCCTCTATGTGCTGTCCAAGTTGACGCTGAACAACAACCTGATTAGCGTGGTGGAGCCAGCGGTGTTCAAGAACTGCTCGGACCTCAAGGAGCTGGACCTCAGCTCCAACCAGCTGAACGAGGTGCCGCGGGCCCTGCAGGACCTGGCCATGCTGCGCACCCTCGACCTGGGCGAGAACCAGATTCGCACCTTCGACAACCAGAGCTTCAAGAATCTGCACCAGCTGACGGGGCTGCGGCTGATCGATAATCAGATTGGGAACATCACCGTGGGCATGTTCCAGGACCTGCCACGCCTGAGTGTCTTGAATCTGGCCAAGAACCGCATCCAGAGCATCGAGCGGGGCTCCTTTGACAAGAACTTTGAGCTGGAGGCCATTCGGCTGGACAGGAACTTCCTCTCGGACATCAACGGGGTGTTTGCCACGCTCGTCTCGCTGCTGTGGTTGAATCTGTCGGAGAACCACCTGGTGTGGTTTGACTACGCCTTTATACCCTCGAACCTCAAGTGGCTGGACATCCATGGCAATTACATCGAGGCGCTGGGCAACTACTACAAGCTGCAGGAGGAGATTCGCGTCAAGACGCTGGACGCCTCGCACAATCGCATCACGGAGATTGGACCCATGTCCATACCGAACACCATTGAGCTGCTGTTCATCAACAACAACCTCATCGGCAGCGTGCTGCCCAATGCCTTCGTCGACAAGGCCAACTTGGCCCGCGTCGATCTCTATGCCAATCAGCTGAGCAAACTGCAGCTCCAGCAGCTCCGCGTGGCCCCCGTGGTGGCGCCCAAACCGCTGCCCGAGTTCTATCTGGGCGGCAATCCCTTCGAGTGCGACTGCACCATGGACTGGCTGCAGCGGATCAATAACCTGACCACGCGCCAGCATCCTCGGGTCATGGACATGGCCAACATTGAGTGCGTGATGCCGCATGCCCGCGGTGCTGCAGTGCGTCCGCTGGCTGCACTGCGGCCGCAGGATTTCCTCTGCCGCTACGAATCGCACTGCTTTGCGCTGTGCCACTGCTGCGACTTCGATGCCTGCGACTGCGAGATGACGTGCCCCAGCAACTGCACCTGCTACCACGACCAGATCTGGTCCACCAATGTCGTCGACTGTGGCGGCCAGCAGACCTCGGAGCTGCCACGTCGCGTTCCCATGGACTCCAGTGTGGTGTATTTGGATGGCAACATCTTTCCGGTGCTGAAGAATCACGCCTTCATCGGTCGCAAGAACCTGCGGGCGCTGTATGTGAACGGCAGCCAGGTGGCGGCCATCCAGAATCGCACCTTCGCTAGTTTGGCCTCGCTGCAGTTGCTCCACCTGGCCGACAATCGGCTGCGCACGCTCCACGGCTACGAGTTCGAGCAGCTCTCCTCGCTGAGAGAGCTTTACCTGCAGAATAACCTGCTGACCACCATTGAGAACGCCACTTTGGCTCCGCTGGCCGCCCTGGAGCTGCTCCGCATCGATGGCAATCGCCTAATGACGCTGCCCATCTGGCAGCTGCATGCCACGCACTTTGGCACCAGGCTGCGTTCCATCTCGCTGGGCAGGAATCCTTGGAGCTGCCGCTGCCAGTTCCTGCAGGCCCTCACCGCCTACGTGGCGGACAATGCCTTGATAGTGCAGGATGCCCAGGATATTTACTGCATGGCAGCGGGAAGTGGTAGCTCTGGAATGGACCTCAGCTCCTCCACCTCCGTCGATGAGGGATCTCTAGAGAAGAGGGAACTGGACTTTAATGCCACAGGAGCCGCCTGCACGGATTACTATTCCGGTGGCTCCATGCTGCAGCACGGAATTCCCGAGTCCTACATCCCTCTGCTGGCCGCTGCCCTGGCTCTGGTCTTCCTGCTGGTGGTCATCGCCATGGTCTTTGCCTTCCGGGAATCACTGAGGATCTGGCTGTTTGCCCACTACGGCGTAAGGGTCTTTGGGCCGCGTTGCGAAGAGTCCGAGAAGCTCTACGATGCGGTGCTTCTGCACTCGGCCAAGGATTCGGAGTTTGTGTGTCAGCATCTGGCGGCCCAGTTGGAAACAGGACGACCACCGTTGAGGGTCTGCCTGCAGCACCGCGACTTGGCCCACGATGCCACCCACTACCAGCTGCTAGAGGCCACGAGGGTGTCGCGTCGCGTGGTGATCCTGTTGACCCGGAACTTCCTTCAGACCGAGTGGGCGCGCTGTGAGCTGCGGCGATCCGTGCACGATGCTCTGCGCGGAAGACCTCAGAAGCTGGTGATCATCGAGGAGCCGGAGGTGGCCTTCGAGGCGGAGAGTGACATCGAATTGCTGCCCTACCTCAAGACCTCGGCGGTGCACCGCATCCGCCGCTCGGACCGTCACTTTTGGGAGAAGCTGCGCTACGCTCTGCCCGTGGACTACCCCACGTTTCGGGGCAACAACTATACCCTGGAGCTGGACCACCACAACCACGAGCGGGTGAAGCAGCCGGCCAGTCCTGGACTTCTGTATCGCCAGGCTCCGCCTCCCGCGTACTGCGGTCCCCCGGAAGGGGCGCCCGCCCAGGCTGGAGGAGGAGCTGTGGTCAGTGCCTCGGTGGTGCCAGCGGAGCAGAACTACTCCACGGCCACCACAGCCACCCCGAGTCCCAGGCCCCAGCGCAGGGAGCAGCAGCAGCAGCAGGGATCTGGTTCGGGAGCTGGTGGCCACCATCTGCACGCCCAGTACTACCAGCACCATGGTATGAGGCCGCCCTCGGAGCACATCTACTCCAGCATCGACTCGGACTACTCGACCCTGGACAATGAGCAGCACATGCTGATGATGCCGGCCGGTGGTCACGGGCTGGAGGCCGCTCAGAGGGCACAGACCTGGCGGCCCAAGCGGGAACAGCTGCACCACCAGCAGCAGCAGCAGCAGGTTCAGGCCGGCACCCTGGGCTCCAAGGCGAACCAGCAGCAGCAGCAGCAACTGCAGCAGACAGTGTCCAGTGGCCAGCAGCAGGGACCACATGTCCAGGCGTATTTGGTGTAAGAGCAAAGGCATTCCCCTGCCGGAATGATGACAGTGATTTCTTTAGGGACTGGTTCCTGTGCATAATTTTAATTACTAAAATATGTGCGAGTTATAAGCTAAGAGCAAGGAGCAAGGAGCGGCAAGGCAGACAGATTTTAACGTATATTACTTTTGTTTAGCCAGTGTAAAGTCATTTTAGATGCACAGACAGAGCAGAGCAGGGAGCACACACAAGATACAGATACGAGTGCAGATGCAGATGCAGATACATGTAGCTACAATGCCATTTCAAAGTTTCCCCAACTAAGTTTCCTCCTTCTAACACACACTCAGACTCACACTGAACTCGAACCCGAACTCGAACTCGAACTTCCGTTCGAGGGGGAATTTGTGATAACTTTTTAATATGGTTTTAATCAGTTGGACGCAGGAATAGGGAAGGATTTCCAGGCAGCGGCATAACTCTGCTCCTGTATCTGTGTGCTTGCCCCATTAATGTGTAAATAGCCACATGCCGTATTTACTGCCCAAAAACATAACGTAGATAGGTATAGAAATACAGACACACACAGCCACAGTAACCATATGGATAATTCAATAATCACAAACCAGAGAACGAACACATGTAAATTGTATGCCACAGTGAAATCGATAAATGCAAGTTGTCAAGTATGTAAAAAGCATTAATAATTAGCCAGCGAGGGGAAGGAAGGAAGGAAGGACTCATAACCATATGCATTATGCAGAGAAGAAGCTCATTTTAAACACTTACGCTTACCAAAACTAACGATAGTTGTAATGCATAGCTAATTATATAAAAGTGCATTCATATATTCGTGGATATATCGATGTGCGTGACTGTGTAAAGTAAAAGCGAAACTAACTGATATTCAAGAACTACTATGTGGGCGGTATGCGAATATGTATCCGCCAGTACGTATATCTATGCATATAAATTATACGAGTAAATGTTTAACAACTGCCTATAGAACGTACTCGACTCGAGAGCATTTATTTCAGCACACTCGCCTACTCGTCATTAATTAAGCAAACTCCAGAGATTCAGCTAACCAGATATATATATATATAAAGGGATACCAAATCCCGAAACCAGTAAGACACTTGTACCAGTATGAAAGCCCAAAACTGTTATTTATTTTTATCATTTTGTAATATACGAGAAAGGAGAGATCAGTCCTAAGTTTAGTTCTTAACGCAGCTCTACGATATATGTATAACCTATGGATAATTCAATTTTGTGAATACAACTATTTATATACTATATATATATACATCTAAATCTATGTACGATTACGACAAACAACAACAAAGATATTTTTCTGTTTCGCCAGCGAACAATGCAAATGAAATGAACAACTTTTTTAAAACAAAATCACAAGTGAAGTGTTTCTGGGGATTTGGGATTTGGATTGAGCTTCGATAATGCCCTGTGGCCAAAGCGATTGGTCTACCATTTCCATTTCCAGCTGGCTTTTTGCTAATTTAATTCATCATGCACATGAGTTGCTGTTTTGTAATCCTCACGCATTGTCAGGGGCAGCGGCGGAGGAGCGACTTCATCGGCGGCGGCGGCGGCCCGTCAAAGTCAACGTTTGCTCCGGCTCCGCGCAGAGCTCTCAGAGTGATAAATCATTTTTTGTTTTCCACACAGTTTACTATATACATATATATCTACTCGGAGCGACACACAAATGCGCAGCATACAAATCACCCCCGGAGCACATAGCGCGCCTCTCACCCGGGCTTCTTCTGTCTATCTGTCTGGCGGTTTAAATGATGGCTGTTCTCCCTCTGAAGGGTAACACTCACAGTCGCACTCGCACTCGCACCTAGTCGAGCATTATACGCGTCTGGAGTGGATTTCTATGACGCTTTTGGCATTTATGCCAAACCAAGCCGGGCTCAAGTGCCTGTCTTCCCTGGCCAAGTGTAAAAGTGTTGGCCAAAGGAGTTGGAGTTTGGAGTGGGAGCTTGGAGCTTGGAATGGAACTGAAGCTGAAGCTGGATGTAAATAGTGTTGAAACAAATCGAGGAGCTGCGTCCTCCAGCATCTCAATTTCTCAGTCAATTTCTCGATTGCAATACATTCCGGGACAAAGAGCTGAAAAAATACAACAAGAAAAATGCTGATGAGATGAGCCACAACTAGGAAATGCTCTTGATTAAGTTTATAAGCTTAACTTGTATGACATTTTAATAAATATTTAAGATAGAAAGGATTTTTCAACAAGATAAATGATGAGGATGGATCCACCCCAGCAGAAAACCTAGAAATCGTTTTTGTTTATAAAACCAACTTTGATCTCTAGTTAATTTAGCTAATATTTAATCTTTCCAGAATTATTTTCCTATAAACTAAATATTCAAAATAATTAATAGACGACAAAAAGAAGTCTTTAAAGTCTTAATATTTAAGATTTCCAGAAATCTTTTCCTATAAACTAAATATTCCAAATAATTGATACACCACAAAAAAGAGTGTTTAAATGTCTTCTTTAATTTTGTATACTATTTTCCCCTCTTTTCCATAACTATGTATACACAATTCCAACATACCCTCACTTTGCTGCAAGTTTTAAGTACGCAAAAAAAAAGGGGGAAACCAATTTAAAAGCCAAGAAGGGGAACTGCTTTTTCCCCTCATACAAAACCCCATCCCTCCCCCCAAAAAATCCTATTGACTGCAACTGGCAAAGTTTTTTAATTTGCTTTTATTGAGGTGGCTCCCTCTTCTCCACACAACTTGTATCTAATAGATTTACAGAACCGGCAAAGAAACAATGCCACACACA
>VNJV01006206.1:0-20028 GCA_008042635.1 Drosophila nikananu
TGGCGCACACCGGCGCTGCATAAAGGATCTGCGACGTCACCACCGAGGTTAGCAGTCTCCTTGTTACCTGCTTTGGACCTCTCGTGTTCGGCAACATTCTCGAAAGCGCAGCTGCAGTCCCACTGGCCTTCTTGTGGACGTACTCCAGATGCTCCTTGAACGCCAGGCGCGTGTCGATGAGGACGCCCAGGTATTTGATCGCCCGCTGAGACTGGATTGTGGTCCCTCCAACCATCACGCTTGCTGTCTCCACCACCTTTCGGCTCGAGATCAGTACTGCCTCCGTTTTGTGGGCCGCCAGCTCTAGCCCAGCGACGTCAAGCCACGACTCCACGGCTTGGATGGCCGCGTTGGCGCGGGCCTCCACTGTCGCGATCTCCTTCGCAACCACCACTATGGCGACATCGTCGGCAAAACCTACCAAGCTAGTGTTGGCTGGCATTGGCAACCGTAGGACTCCATCATGGCGTTCCAGAGCATGGGTCCCAAAACGGAGCCCTGCGGGACTCCGGCTGAGACTTCGTATGCTCTGGAACCCAGACTCGTGTCCGTCGTGAGTACCCTGTTGCTGAAATAGCTGTGGGCTATCTTCAGCAGGTACCCCGGTATGTTGAAGCTCCTCAAGGACTCCAGCGTTCGGCCCCAGTCTGCCGAGTTGAAAGCGTTCCTAATGTCCAGAGTGACTATCAGGCAGTAGGACTTGGTCCCTCCCTTCCACCTGGATCCTGCGATCGCTTCTTCGGCCACCTTGACGACCCTCGTGATGGCGTCCAGCGTTGACTTCCCCTTTGTGAAGCCATATTGCTCCGGGGAGAGCCCACCAGCTGCCTCGATCGCCCCGCTCAGCCTGGTCGCGATTACCTTCTCGAAGACCTTCCCGACCGTGTCCAGGAGGCATTTCGGCCTGTAGGAGGACGCTTCTCCTGGTGGCTTGCCGGGCTTGGACAGCAGCAGCAGCTTCTGTCTTTTCCATCTGTTGGGGAACATCCCCTCCAGAAGGCACTGGTTGAAAATGGCAGCTACTTCAGTCGCCAGCAACGCAAGGGTCAGTTTAGTCGCCCTGTTCGGGATCGCGTCCGATCCCGGCGCCATCTTGGGCTTTAGGTTTCTGCCGGCCTGGAGAACCTCCGCTTTCGTGACCCAGTGGATGGCTCCTGGCTCCGTGATGGGAAAGTGCACGACCTGACCTCCGCGCGGAAACAGGGCGCTGACTATATTCTCCAAGGTTTCCGGGTCAGATGGGGCTTTGCCACCCGCGTTGAGTCTCCGTACCACCAATTTATAGGCTCCTCCCCATGGGTCATCGTCGGCAGCATCGCACAGCTTGAGGAAGCATTCCCGCTTGCTGTTCCTGATGGCTGTTTTAAGCTCTTTCTTTGCCGCCTTGTAGCGGTCGCTGCACGCCGTGACGCGCGGAGTGCCTTTGGCACGCTGCAGCAGCCTCCTGTTGCGGTGGCAAGTGCGTCGCAGGTCGCCGATCTCCTCGCACCACCAGAACACCGGAGAGTGGTGCAGCCGGAATGTCCTTCTTTGCAGCATGCTTTGGTTGCAGGCACCTTCCACCGCGGCCCCCAGCTTGTTGGCCATCACGTTCGCTCCGTCAGCCTCGTCTGCCGCAAATCCCTCAAGGGCACGTGCGAAAGCGTGAGGCCTGAGCGTGTCCTGCCGGAACGCCTTCCTGGCCACTGGCAGGGCGTCACTCGGTCGGCCCACGACGCTTATCGAGCACTTAATGGCTTCGTGATCACTAGCAGTGTAGGCCTCGCTGATCCTCCACCTTGCGTGGCTGGCCAGCGCGCTACTGGCAAAGGTGAGGTCGATAATTGACCCCGCACCTGACCTGCTGAAGGTCTGCCGGAAACCTTCGTTTAGCAGGACAACCTCCAGGGAAGCAAAGGCCTCCAGCACCGCTCGACCTCTGGCATTGGTCCGGGGGGACCCCCATTCCATGGCCCCGGCGTTGAAGTCGCCACAGACCACCACACTGCACCTTCCTTGCAGGTCGCTGCGTAGCTCGTCCAGGATCCTGCAGTAGGACTCCAGCGAGAGGCTGGGTGCCAGGTAGCAGCTGTACACCCAGTAGCCGCCAACGTTGGCTCGGACGAATCCCTCGGCTGACCTTATGTCCCGCATCTGCAGCGTCTCCAGTCCGCAGAGCCAAAGGGCCGCCCTGTCTGTACTGTCAGCAGCCCAGTCGCTGTTGCTGCCTACCCTGTAGGGTTCGCTGAGGACTGCGACCTCCGAGCCGAGCTCGCGTACCGTCTGCGACAGGAGGTCCTGCGCGGCTCTGCAGTGATTCAGGTTTAGCTGAATCAACTGAATTTAGGCCAGAGGGTTCGCGTTCCCGCTGCTTGCGGCTGGGCACCCTCTGCCGCCTGCCCGGTGCTTCGTCTCCTTCCTTCCGGCCGCTGAGCAGATGAAGCAAAGGGGACTAGCATGCTGATCACCGCCGATTGAGTCTCTGCGTACCCGCGGCGCATGCTTCGAACCTTGATCCGTTCCGGTTGTATGTTAAATTGGCCCGCGATGGCTGTGCAGACCTCCTCCTTCGTGGTGATGGAGTCGATGTTGCGCAACTCTAGGACGACCACCTTCGAGTCTTCTGTCGTGGCGCGCACCGACGCTGCTTCTCCAAGCACTTTCTCAATGCTCTCTTTCATGGCCTCAGCGCTCTCAGCGCTGCCTCTGGCCACCTCAAGAAGCAGGTTGCCGTTGGTGGTGCGGCGAACCTTGGAGACGCAACTCCCCAGTTCCGACAGCTGCTTGTCTTCCCTCCTGGTCACCAAGGCTAGCACCTCACTGTATGACATGCCTCGAGCCTGCACTATGACGGCGTCAGGACGGGTGCGCCGCGCTGGCCTTGGCCTTTTCGCGACCACCTCCCACTCGTTCTCGGGCTTTCTGGCGGCCGTGTGCGGCGCCGCGGGATCTTGCGCCTCCACGCGGGGCTTCGCACGGGGCTTCTTGGGCGCTTTTCCGCCTTTCGCTTGCGGAGCGCGAGCTGGAGGGGCTTCCACACCGTCAAAGTCCACGCTGGGCATGCTCAGAGCGCAGGTTGGGCAGACGGTAGCGGCGACTTGGCTCTCCTGCCTGCCGCTGTCACCCTCGGCGGCCGCTTGAGTCGCCTTGAGGATGCTAGAGTGGAGGGCCGTCATCTTCACGAACGTCTCCCTCGTGGCGATGGTGATGTGCCGCAGGGATTTGTCCATTATTTTGGCGGACATCTCCTGCAGCATGCTCCCCAGCTCCTGGAAATCCTGCAGACACGCTGCCTCTCGCGATGCCTTGCTCTTTTTAGCCGGCGTCGTTCTTTGCGAACTTGCCGGGCTGGCAGGGTCTCGTGTCCTCGTGGGGGTCGGCGTTGCGCCTGCACCCGATCTCTGCCCGTCTACTAGGGCTCCGAGCGGTGGGGGCGATCTTGAGAGCTTGTTGCTCTTTTTGAACGCCGCCGCGTCGTCCACTTCCCTTGCATGGCAAGGTGACCTAGCTAGCGCTATGCCTTCTTCCATAGCCGGCTGGGCGGCCTACACAGGGCTCCTACGTTGCCCAAGGATTTCCCCCAGGCTCTACGACGGGGGTTATACCGCCCCTTCTCAGTCCCCGACGTCCCTTGTTCGGGACACCGCCTAGGCGGGGGATCGGAATTTGGTCAGGACCCCGACCTTATCCCGCTTGCCAGCTGCGCAGCCGCCCGCGTCCTCGGGAAAAACTGCTATTTTAAATTAATTTAAATTTAAAACAGTCTTGGCGGGAAAAGCTTAACAATGCGCGTTTTACAGCACTGGAAGTGTTGTGCTGTTGAGCGCGGCTGTTAAACGAGCTTGTTCCACAGGCACCCCCTCCCCTTACCCTCGGGTTCCTCTGATGGAAATAGGTGCCCAGATTTTTGTGGCCGGCAAGTCTGCCAGGGCCCATCCAGGGACCGTCCAGGTATGTAGCAGCGTCCCGAGGAGTCTCGCACTGAACTTCGGCTTTTTTTCAGGCTAACTAGCCGCTTGCACCGGCTTGTGGTGGAAATCAGGCGGAGCGCGGTAAGAAAACAACCTGCCACTGTGTAAAACTGAGTCCAGGAGGATCAAGTGCCGTGGAAGCTGTGTGTTGGCCATGAGTATTGCTAACGAGTCCTTCAAGAGTGCCACGATCACCCGACAGCCCGACATCTAGGGACACGGAAAACCAGCAAACGAGTCATGCAAAACTATTACTGGCCTGGCCTCTTCCGAGAAGTTACCCGGTATGTACGACGCTGTCCCTCTTGCCAGAAATACAAAGTGAGTCAACTCAAGCCCGCCGGTAAATGTTCACCCGCCAAGTCGAGGAGCCGTTCAGCGTAGTCTGTGCGGATTTCATGGGTCCATTCCCGCGCTCTCGTCACGGAAATACTACGTTATTAGTATTCTTAGATGCGTTCACTAAGTGGGTGGAGTTGGTCCCGCTTCGAAAGGCAACCACGCCTCATCTCGAGCGGTAATTTCGAGAGAGAATTCTAAGCCGTTTCGGTGTTCCCCAGACCTTTGTATGTGAAACGGGACACAGTTTACCAGCAGGACCTTTAAAAAGTTCTGTAAGAACCTCGGAATGGGACTCCAACACACCGCCCCCTACACACCACAACAAAACCCAACGGAGAGAGCAAACCGGACCATAAAGACGATGCTGGCCCTGTTCTTGGATGGAGCAGAGCAAAACACTAGGTACGAACTATTGCCCGAACTTTCACTGGCCATAAACACGAACATTTCGGACACTACAGGATTTAGCGCGGCTTTCATAGTACAAGGGAGAGAACCACGATTACCCAATACGCTGTTCAATCAAGCCACACCCGAACATGCCTCGAACCAGCCATCTCCAGGAAAGAAGGCTGAACAGATGCGGGAGTTGTTCCAGGTCGTCCGGGACAACAGCGAACGATCGTCGAGCGAGCAAAGAAGACACTGCAGCCTCCGCCGACGGGAATGGCGACCGGCCGTAGGATCCTTGGTACTCCTCCGTCGGCACATCCTATCCAAGGCCTCAGAGGGATTCACGGCCAAGCTTGCGGCCAAATACGACGGACCATACAAGGTCCACAAGTTCCTGTCTCCTAACCTCTTACAATTACAGGAAACCGAAACCACGGGACTCTAATCGAGGACCTCCTAGACCTTTGCATACCACCCGGAGAGCAAGTCAGCAGCGCGAGCGACATGGACATAGAGCCTGACGGCAGATTCGGAGGCTTCCGTAACCCGCGCCCACCAATACGACGACACCACCACCCTCGTACCAGGAGCTCTTTGGGCCAGACACCGTCCTTTGGTTTCGCCGCACGAGGAGTCGGAGGGGGCACCGGTCTGGACTCACTGCTTGATGGCCCTAGCACCTCCAGCCAAGCAGCCAGGGCGCGTGCCGAGCACCAACGGGCAAACACTTCAGCCCCGAGCGCCGACGACATCCCACCACCCGGCGAGACCAATCACTCCCGAAGTGTTACGGGACTCGCGACACCTGCCCATCCGGGACGCCCACGTCTGGAGACCACTCACCAGACTGCCAGGGTACGTGCACCAGCCAGCCGCGGACGCCCACAAGATGGCCCTGGCAACTCCAGCCAAGCCGACATTGCTCCACCACAACGTTCATGCCCGGAGACCAGCCACCAGTCGCAACACTACGGTGCTGTCAGCCCACCGCCGCCCACGACCAGAGAAGAAATCCGCTGCGGAGTAGTGCGCGAGGACACGTCCTCAGGCCCCCAGCAAGTAGCTCGTCAGCCGCCAGTTCACCTGAACCCACTCCAAGGGCAAGACTAGTGCCGGCAACAACCGGAGTAACCGAGCAGCCAGCATCCAGCATGGTAGTGGCTCCGGAAAACTTTAGAGTTTCCACGCCGGGGCGGCAGATACCAGCAAGTCTGCGGGACTTGATCAACCACCTCCTGACCCAAGCGCGAGACAAGGACGTGCGGAGCCTCGGAGAAGCTGATGGGAAGAACTACCGAATCCACCTATCAAAAAGTGGCCGCGTCAGCATCCAACTTCACCCCCGCCCGAAGTAAAGGGAGGGTGTGAAGAATCACAATTTAATACATTATATTATTTAAGTTAGATTTAAGGCATTCGATTTAAGTTCACGAAGAACCTACAATTTAGTATTTAAGTTAGCCCTAAGTGGCCACTCCAAACCTATCGAATAAGCTAGGAGAATAGTTAGATTCCCGCCGAAGCTAGAAAATACTGGGTAACCGAAAAATACCAGACATCGACGACGAGGGATTTTGAAAGAAGAACGAACGGACACACTAGAAAAGAAGGTTGAGTTCTGAACACGCGGAGATCAAGGTTGGAACAGAAAACGGAGACTTGGAAATAGGAAAACAGACTTAAACTTGAAGGAAATAAGAACAAGACTACGACGCAGGAACACGAGGCAACGATCCCGAGCCCAATAAGGAAAAGCGGAACACTGGCGACGGAAAACAGGGTGAGCATAATGAGTGCGACAGGGAAAGACAGGGCCCGTTAGGAAAGATAAAAGAAATGTGAATAAACTGAAGAACTTAAAACCTGAACATGAAATGTCAAGCTTTTATCCCTCATCGTGCATATTATCTAGGCGATCAGTGCTAGTTGTGATTGTGCCGCCTGCGAGTACTCCGGGCACTTTCGCAAAGTTTTCTTCGACAATGTTAGCTGCGATCATGCCGCCTGCGAGTAACCGGGCATTTTCGTAGAGTTTTCCAGACAGTGCTAGACGACGGTGCCGCCTGCGAGTAACCGGGCCCGTACGTATTATTTAGGCCATCAGTGTTGGTTGTGATTGTGCCGCCTGCGAGTACTCCGGGCACTTTCGCAAAGTTTTCTTCGACAGTGTTAGCTGCGATCATGCCGCCTGCGAGTAACCGGGCATTTTCGTAGAGTTTTTCCAGACAGTGCTAGACGACGGTGCCGCCTGCGAGTAACCGGGCCCGTGCGTATTATGTTAGGCCATCAGTGTTAGCTGCGATCATGCCGCCAGTGTGTAACCGGGCATATTTCGTCAAGTTTTCCTCAACAGCAGCGGAGGTTTGTGGGTTTTCTAACCGTAACATTCTATAACCATCCCTCAATTTACATCCAAGCCCTGGGCTCAGTGACCCGAACCAGGTTTTACTACATATAACAATATGATACCCCCTCAACTGTCTCTAAGATAATAAATTTATCTGAAGAGGATCCTGGGCGGACTGAGACGCCGACCCCAGCCAAACGCATCCTTACAAGCGTCTGCAGCAAAGGTGTTGTGCGAAAAGTTCCGGGATGACGCCTTGCGCGTTTTCGTCTCAGGGCTCAGGCGCAACCTCACGGATGTGCTATTTGCGGCAAACCTAAAAGACTTGCCTTCAGCGCTCGCCCTGGCGCAGAAATGGAATCCAACCACGAATGGTACAGCTTCGCAACTTCGTTTGCAAGAAGCCATGAAGATAGGGACCGTAGACAGTACCCAAAAGTGCAGGATCGCCAACAGGCCCCTCCACAAGCCAACTCGCAGGGAAGTGCCGGGAAGAACCCACACTTTACTAGGTAGCACAGGGCACTAGTGCACTCTGCTCCACGGAGCGACAGGGTGGCTAGAGGAAACACACCTGGACCTATGGACGTTGACCCGTCATTGTCCAAAATGCAACCATCACACGCCCCGGCTTTCCCGAAATCGAAGCCGGCCGCGTCTGGCCGCTCGGCCCATCCTAAAAAAAGGGGAAAATCCCTGCTACCAGTCATCATACGAAGAGGAGCAGTGATCGACACGAAACTCTTGATTGACACGGGCGCGTCAAAAAAATTCATCCTACCATTTAAGGAGTTGAAAGGCGTCCGGCCGGTAGAGTCCCCATTTGCAATCCATTCGATTCATGGGGTGACCACTATTACTAAAAAGTGTTTCGTGTCTATTTTTAACCTAACAGCTACGTTTTTTATACTACCAGATTTGACCTCCTTCGACGCGATCGTTGGCCTAGCCCGATTAAAACAGGTCGGCGCGTCGCTTTGCCTAGTTACCGGTCAGCTCAAATGGGACTCCGGAGCAGAGCAAATTGGCTTCCACACTTGCCCCGATGTAAATTTTACCAACGTGGATTGCTCGGACGCACCGCCCTTAATTAAGGGTGGTTTTTTAAAAAGCTCGAGAATAGGGAAAAAACTTTTGCTGATCCTAATGAGGCTCTTCCTTACAATACGTCGGTGGTAGCCACCATCCGAATGATTGACGAGGGGCCCACTTATGCCAAATTGTACCCATATCCCATGGGAGCAGCTGATTTCGTCAACGACGAAATCCAGGAACTGCTTAAAAATTGCATTATTCAGAAGTCTAAGTCCCCCTACAATAACCCAATATGGGTCGTAGACAAGAAGGGCACCGTTAAAACGGGCAAGAAAAATATGCGTTTGGTACTGGACTTTCGCAAACTGAACGAAAGAACAGTACCAGACAGATACCCCATACCAAATATCTCAATGATATTAGGGAATCTCGGAAAGGCGAAATACTTCTCGACACTCGATCTTAAGTCTGGCTATCACCAAATCACGCTTGCTGAACGCGACCGTGAGAAGATGTTATTCTCGGTGATAGGAGGGAAGTATGAGTTCCGAAGACTTCCATTCAGACTCAGGAATGCTGCAAGCATCTTCCAGAGAACAATTGACGATATTCTGCGAGAGCAGATCGGTAAGTTCTGCTACGTTTACGTCGATGACCTTATCATCTTTTCTGAAGATTAAAATGCCCATGTTAAGCACGTAGATTGGGTTCGCGCTTTTTTAAGACAAGCGTGAGCTTCCTAGGGTTCATCGTGACTAACAATGGTGCGGCGACTGACCCAGAAAAAGTAAAGGCCATAAAAGAATTTCCAGAGCCCAAAAATGTATTTGAGGTCAGGTCATTCTTGGGCTTGGCCAGTTACTATCGATGCTTTATTAAAGATTTCGCATCAATAGCGAGGCCCATTTCAAACATACTGAAGAGCAAAAATGGGAGTGTTAGCCGACACAGGTCCAGGAGTATCCAGGTACAATTTTACGAAGCGCAGAAACGTGCCTTCGAAAAACTACGTAATATCCTGGCATCTGAGGACGTTATCCTCAGATACCCTGACTCCAAAAAAGCCTTTGATCTAACGACAGATGCTTCGGCCTACGGCAATGGCGCAATGCTGTCCCAAGAGGGACGTCCGATTATAATGATCTATAGGAGATGGATCGACAGATAGGTTATCTATGCTACCAACGAAAGCTGTTAGCCATAGACTGGGCAACGGCCAAATGCAGCACTACCTATATGCGGTTAAAGAAATAAGCATCTTTACCGACCACCAACCCCTGACCGTTGCGGTAACGGAATCCAATCCGAAAGCTGTGGTCTCCACACGCTGGCACAAATCCAGGACGAAGTGGCTCGACAATTTCCGGCCACAAAATTCTGGTATTGTAAAAACAGAGCTCACAGGTCGGCCCAAGAAAACGTGAAGCAGGTACTCTCCGAGTACTACTTCCCGAAAATGACCAAATTGGCGAGCAAAATAGCAGCCAATTGCAAAACTTGCGCCAAAGCGAAGTACGACAGACATCCGAAGAAATAAGAGCTCGGGAAAACTCAAATCCCGGCCCATGTAGGGGAAATATTGCATATCGATATATGTAAAGAAGTGTCTCTGGCCGGGGTACACCTCAGCGGCTCCAGAGGTCCCTACAGTAATTTATTTAATTTCAGAGACGACCAGGACACAAAAGGGGCCGAAGATTTGGCTAAATTTTACTGGGGTCGAGCTAAGCGAGAGAGGGAGAGAGAAGAGAGAAAGCCTAAGTTCGCCTGGAGGACTTTCCGAGCGGCGGCCCTGCGAACCCGGAGGACTTTCCGGACGGTCCGCCTAAGCGCCCCACCTGGAGGATTTTCCGAACGGCGGAGACGCCCCGGGACCCGGAGGACTTTCCGGACGGCCCCTATGCCCCGCCTGGAGGACTTTCCGAGCGGCAGGAACCCCGTAGCGAGAGAAAAGGGGACGCAGAAGGCAGCCGGAGCGAAAAGGGGGCGAGATATAGGCAGGCGGAGATTTCAATGTTTCACTTTTATTCATCGGTTTAAGTTCGGCGGTAGCCGAACACTTGGTTTTTATTTGTAAAAATATATATAAGTATGGCCGGTGGCCCAAAGCAAAGACAAACATCGAGGCGGGAAAAGAGCTGGCGCCTTCGCTTGGCGGCAACCTAGCACTTTCGGTTTTAGTTATATATATATATATGTATGGCCGGAGGCCATTTAGTTGTAAAAAATATATATATGTATGGCCGGAGGCCCACAGCAAAGACACGGCGAGGCGGGAACAGAGAAAAGCCCCAAATTGGCGGGCATCTTTCCTTGCCCCTTAATAACTTTGGCCCGCGGCCATTGCTCACCCGCACACACTCCTGGGCCGCAATCCTGGCAGCAGGAACTCCAATGGCAGCAGGTCCTGGCTGGTGGCAAACACTCTCGGCGACGGACACGTTTTTCTTCTACCGCGTGGCGGCGGGATCGCGGACTGGCACTTTTCGTAGCTCAACGGATAAAAAATACTTCCTTACCTGCGTTGACAAGTTTTCTAAACCGCTATGGTACAGCCGATTCCGTCTAGAACCATAGAGGATTTGAAAGCACCCCTTTTGCAACTCATGAATGTTTTTCCCAAAGCCAAAGACAACTACTGCGACAATGAGCCATTATCGAGATATTAAATTTCTATTTGAATCCCTTTCAAGCCCACAACTTTCCACAAAATTCTGATCAATTGTTCAAAGCGTGAAAATTCCGTGATCGCTGTCCTAAATACTCAACTCCATCCTTCGCCTGTGAAAATGGATCAAGCCCCGATCAATATTGCCTTAAGGAAGTTTATCTCCACAGCGGAACGTGTGAGTCGTTTTAAGGCAGACATCCACATTCCGTTCACCTCAGAAACGTCAAGTCTTTCCCCTTCCATATTCCGAGTCCATCTGGACGAGATCCGCACCCTGTGGGAAAAGGTGGAGAAGAGCTATGAGAGCTGCTCCGACCTTCTTTCCGTGACCGTCGACTGTACGACCGCCGCTGCAGTGCTCGAATCCAAGTACAGTTACAGCTGGTGTAATCTATTCAATGTGTGTCGCCCAACTGCAAGAATTGATAAAGAAGGGCGCTTCTCAGTTACCTCCAGCTTCCGCAAACATGCAACCACCCTTTTCTACTGGCTGTCGTCTGCCACCAGTGAACATCGAAGTCTTTGAAGGCGAGTATCTTCGGTGACCCACCTTAAGGGACCTTTTCACGGCAGTCTACATAAACAACTCGAGACTTACGCCAGTGGAAAGGTTCTTCCACCTTCTTTCGAAAACCAGTGTCGTTTCGCACGCTATTGTTTCCAAGGCACCTCTGACCAAAGAGGGGTTTACTTCCGCTTGGCGAAGCCTTGCGGATCGCTTCGAAAATAGGCGAATTTTAGTAAACAGTCAGCTGAAGATTCTCCTTAATATACAGTCGATCCCCCAAGAGTCCGGGGCCGCTTTAAAAGAGCTGCAAGGCACCATCCAAAGTTGCCTAACATCCTTGAAGATGTCCTCCATTCAAGTCGAGGCATGGGACTGTCTCCTTGTGTATATGATTTCCTCCAAGCTTCCAAATCTCACTCTTTCTCTCTGGGAACAGTCGATCCAGAACAAATCTGAAATTCCAACCTGGAATAAGTTAGATGCGTTTTTGACAGAGCGCTGTCGTACTCTGGAGGCCATTGACGACGTCAGGCGTAGCTGTCCGGAGCAATTTCCTCCAACTGCGAGCGCCCCAGCGCGCATGCTTAACTCATACAAGGCCAGAGTGGCTCCAGCCCCAAGAAGTTGCGATCTCTGTTCCAGGGAGAACCATCCTGTTCGTTTCTGTCCACGCTTCCTCGAAATGGTTGTAAATAATCGCTCCGACTACATAAAGCGAAAGCAGCTTTGCCTGAACTGTTTTGCTCGTGGCCACCGACAGCGAGACTGCACTAGTGCCCACTCCTGTTTTACGTGCCATGCCCACCATCATACTCTGCTGCACCAGGACAATCCAGTCACTACCGTCCCAAGACCCTCCGGGTCTTGCAAGAAGCACGGAAGTTACCGACGGCCACTCAAATGTCCAAGTGTTTTCGACGCAAGTTTTCTACGCATCCACCGGTCGTTTGGACCAACCCCTTGCCACTTGCAGTCCGGCAGCCTTCAGGGGCAGGTTTTCCAAACGCAATCAGTCCTACCGTTGTCGACTCTGCAACAGAATCCACCCCCTTCGGAAGTGCCAGCAGTTCCTCAAGCTTAGTGCTGAAAAGAGGCTCCGCGCGGTTATCGTCCACCGCTACTGTTCGAGCTGTGTGGCCCACGAACATTCTAAAGGAACCTGCGCAGTGGTGACCGATGTAAAACATGCGATCTGAACCATCATACGCTCCTGAATCCAGCACATCCATTGCACGCGGTCTCTTCGCAGCTTCGGGCACCTCCCGACAATAAGTCATTATTTGCAAATCATGAACCATCACTAACGCTATATTCTTCATCCAGATCAGATCCAAGGTCAACACTTCCACGCCGCGCAATTTCTTCTAAAAGCTGACGTACCCGAGGTAATTGTCCCACCATAGCCGAGTCTAAACGGAATTCCTCCGCTACCGAAAGATCAACGTAATTTCACCTAAAAGCAGACGTTCTCGAGGTATTTAGTCCTACCGAAGCCGAGTCTGCACTAAATCCATCCGCACCGTGCCGATTAGCTTCGCCGTCTCACCACGCCGGATCCACCCACCAGGCATAAGAAAAAAGACAATGTTGCAATCCGAGTGATTGCAATGGGGGCCGGAATGCTTACGAGAGGGGCCACTGTACCCTCGCGGCCCACTGAGCTTCCGAAAGCTCGGCCGCTCTTGCGCTCCCGATTTGCGGGCCTCCGCGCATTGTTCGTTGAGCGTGCCGGTGCTAGCCCGCTTCCCGCTCGTCTGCAATCTTCGGCCGCTTCGCGGCAATATTCCTCTACTCCTCGGCACCTTTCTTGTGCTCCTCTACATCTTCGGCCACTCCGCAGCACTCTTCCGCCGCTCCCTGGCCAAGCGCAGCCGCTCTCGATCCCCGAGCTAGAGAAGCGGACCAGAATCCGACCTCCGCCGTCGGCCGCAGCCGATCTCCCGCTCTCGCCTTCGTTAAGTAGAGCGGGCGGGACCACGGCTCTAAGCTTAAGCTTAGTTTTTAGTCTTCTCATGTATGCAGCCGAATAAAGCTGACGCGCACTGCTCCCCCGATTCATCCCACGACCCTCCCGCATTTTCACTTCACCATCTTCGCCTGCGCCGTGGGAATTTTACAACATTTCTGATATCCTTTAGCGGAGGATCCTCGCCACCCCCTTACATAAACATCGACAAAGTCATAAGTGACACGGAGAAATTGATCTTGCTAGCTACAGCCAGATATAACAAATCTTTAAACTCTGTCATTAACAAGAAATGCCGAGGTCATGCGGGCAGATCCGGACGATCCACAAAGTGATGTCCAGGAAAAAATCAAAAACGCCCAAAATATGACCTGAAACCGAGAAAACGCTTCTCGGCGGAACAGAGAGTTCCAGGTCGGCGATAGAGTCCTAGTAAAGTCAAACATGCGACTAGGCAACAAACTCACTCCCTAATGCGAGGAGAGAACCATCGAGGCTGACTTGGGGACCACAGTCCTAATTAAAGGGAGGGTGGTCCACAAAGACAACCTCAGGTATCCCGAACAGAGCCCAGTTGCGGTTCCCTCGGAGATTTTTAATTTCTTTTCATTTATAGCCACTTGGTATAAGTTTCCAGTTACCTTTTCATTATTTATAGCCACTTGGCATAAGTTTTTATTATTTTTCATCATCCACAGCCAATTGGCATGGTTTTTATTATTTACAGCCACTCGGCATAATTTTTTACGGCGAGTTATTGACGAAACCGACAGAATGGTCGTCATGTTTCCCGAATCCCACATGAAAAAGGTCCTGAGCATTGATATCGCTCATCTTCGTGACATGCTTGACTCGTTGAGCGTCCATCACAGAGTGGCCAGGAGCCTAGACTTCTTGGGAACTGCGTTGAAGGATGTCGCAGGGACACCTGACGCTGAAGACATTGAGAAGATAAAGTTCAATGTAGCACGGCTCATTAATGCACATAATAGTCAAATTGAAATTAATACTAAAACACAGGTTCGAATTAACGAACTTACTTACACAGTCAATCAGCTTCTAAAAGACTCAAAAAAATTCACATATTGATACAGGCTACCTTTACGAAATGTTATTAACGCGCAATAGAATCATTGTTATGGAATTAAAGAAAATTATGTTGACAATCACACTCGCAAAGATTAACATAGTTAGTCCAAACTTCCTGGACCATGCTGACTTGTAGAATGTTTGGGGCGATGAGTCCACCAACACCCCCATAAGGGAAATTTTGTCCGTTGCGTCCGTTAAAGCTTTACAATCTTTTAACATTCTGCATTTTATAATAAAATGCCCCAAGATCATTATGGCGTGTAATAAAATCACCGACCTTCCAGTGGTACACCATGATACGGTGTTGAGGTTAGAGGATAATGTGGTGCAACGGAGAGATCCGCACCATGAAGAACTGCTCCATATCACCTTCTGCCAGTTATCTATGGTGAGCTCGTGTGCCCAAAAACTCCCCGCTGGAGTCATGGTACATAGCAATACACAGCAGAGCGACCTGCACCTGATCACCTTCGTCGACGAAAGGATAATCGTCATCAACGATAGACCAGCACTCGTGCGCGTGGATAATGGAACTAACATCCACATTAGTGGCACGCACTTAATAATTCATTGAGAGTGCTATGGTCAATGAGACCGTCTTCATAAATCACGACATGGTCCAGAAAAGGGCACCGCGAGTAGCTAACTCCCCTGTCCTGAATATCTCGATGAAACAAGAGATCCTGAGCCTCCCATATCTTCACCGCTTGAGTGAAAAAAATTTGGAGCAAATAAAGAAATTCGAGGAAGACGTCGATGGATATCGACTAAGTCAGATAGCGCTAATTGCAGGAGCAATTTCGTCCTAACCTCCCTGCGAGCCCCATGGCCCAAAAGATCCCCAGCCCAACTGAAGAAAGTCCCCGCCCAAATAGGGTCGGCCGAAGGCGGCCTTGATCTTGAGGGGGGAGTAGTCAACTAAGTTAACCAGACCTATCGTCCGCGCACCAGCGCCGGTCAAATTGCTGACCAAGCATTTGGCCGGAAGCTCGCACATAGACGGCAAAAGCTCTGCACATTGGCAGAGGCCGCTATGAAGCTTTTTCTTTGTTAGTTTTTATGCAGTTCGTTTTGGACATTAATAAAGAGCACCAGCTCGTAAAACAGACTCCGGCAAATCTGTCGTTATTGATTTAAACCACAATAGCTATCTGAGTGAAGATACTACCCCTCCGCCACAGTGCGAGGGTTACCGGAAGGTCAGCAGCCAACCGTCGAAATCTCTGTGACTGCAGCGAGGATAGCCCCTGCAACACCTTAACTTTATTAATTTCTACAATTTGCACATAGGACTCTAAAAGGTTCATGCAATTCAAAAGACGTTCTATGTACAAAGACGCAACACCAAGTGAATAAAGGATCTAGTATTTCTACTCGGTGAATGGCATCAAAGTAGTAAAAACACGGAAAAAAAAGTGAGAGTTGCATATTTCGAAGCAAAAATTTTGTCTTTCTCATTCGAAACAAAGAATAAGTTATTTTTTTCATGTAAGCTTCTCCATTAAGCTATAAAAAACTGCAAGAATTTTTCAAATTGGTCAACAACTTTTCGAGCAGGAATTTTCCAAAGTGAAAAAGTGCAGAAAAACCGTTCTATTACTTTTTCAAAATTTGTTACACTGTGTAATTTATCTAAAGCAAAAACAAAATCTAATTTAATCTGTTTTACAACTTTTCTAAACTCCATTCATCGATGCTGGATTCCTTCAGGTGGTGTGAGCCGCCTTCGGCTGCTCGCACCGGTGACGTCTCCGCCTGCTCACATGCTGAAGCTCGAACGGGTTCTATGCGCCCGCCACGCCGATCCTCGGCCTGGTTATGCCTTCAATAAGGCCACTGCTCCTTCGCAGCTATTCCTTTCCTCTAATTACATTTTATGGCGGCTCGCCGCCGTTCTGACGCTGCACTACCTGCAACACTAACCAAGAGCTGCACGTGGCCGGTTACACTGCTACCATTGCTTAGGCGCAGGCCGCCTCTGGCCTAGCTAATATGCGGCTGCAGCCGCCGTAGCAACAAATAGGGGTTCCCAAAAGTGAGGTTAGGTGCGGTCTTGCGGTACCACTCGGTTACCGCCGCAGCTTCCGTCGTATAATGTTTCCAAAAAAATTAAGGTTATGTTCAGGGCATCCAAAAATAAGGTTATGTGCACGTGCTTCGCCAACCAGGGGCTTCCAGGAATGGTATCAGCGAAGTGGTAGGATTACCCATTGGTGGTCTTAAAATTTGGTTTGGACTTTTAGTCGACTTGCAAATACTACAATTGGCTACGTAGTTTCGAATCTGGGTCACCATTCCAAGGTAAAATATATAACGCTTACAACTTCGCTATAATTTTCGTCATACTTATATGAGCTAAATCGGGAGCATCGTGAGCTCGTTGCAAAATTGGACTTCGCAACACGTCCGGAACCCAGAGCTTCCAGATCTTCGCTTCTTGTAAAGTATCTTTTATCAAGTTGATTATTGGTTCGGAATCTGAGAGTTCTTCTATACCAAGTTCTTCGCGACGCGATAAAGTATCCGCAACTACATTCTTCGAGCCGAGTCTATGCTTTATGGTATACGTAAATCCAAACTTCTTAATTTGAAGGCAGAAAAAAGCAGGTTTTAACAGATTTTTTTGGGCGTACGGTGAAAGTAAATTTATTTCTGATACTTGTACATTAAAGAGTAGTAACTATATTCTGTGAAATATTGGCTGAAAAATATTGAAAATTGATTGAATGGCAGCAATTCTGCGCAGGCGCCTCAGGAAAAAATTCATTTTGCGGTGTACATCATACCTCAGCACTGTATCATCAGAAATTAAATAACCAACGTTTTTCCATCAATTTGTATGTCCCTCTAAGTATCAACGTCGAGTTTTTTAATTTTTTTTAATTTTTGAACTTTTTACAAGACTTGAATGTGAAAATACCGATTTTTTGCCAAAATTCATGACTATTGTCACTATAAAAACTGTAAAAACAAAAGCGAATAAATCTCGACATTGTTACCTCATAAATTATGTAAGCAAATACTGTGAAAAATTTGAGAACGATCGGTTGAATAGATTTTGAGATACAGTGTGCACCGACTCAAAAAACATCGATTTGGGAAAAACGCGTTTAAAGTTTTTCGTAGCTCAGGTAGTCGTTCGAGCCCCGTCGACTTCCAAAGCTATATCTTTGTGAGTTTTGCTCCGATTGACTTCATATTTACAGACAACATTCTTGAGTTACTATACTTTCATAATTTACAATAAAAAAATCACTTTTTTTGAACCCTCAAAACCTTACTAACCTTGCCTGGATCGACTTTGAGCTGTCCGTACCCTATTATAAAGCCTAGGTACTTGATCTCGGTCATACAAAATTTAGAATTGGCTACGTTAATTGTTAAATTAGCCTTCCGCAAACACATCACAATTTCTTCTAGCAACTCCATGTCGGTTTTAAAATCGTCTGATAGAATTAACAAATCTCCTAGATATACGAATACCCTAGTGCGCAAATGTGCTGTTGTTACTAAATCCATTAATCTGCATAGCGTTTACGCTGCGTTACACAAGCCGAATGGCTTTACCTTGAATTGGTATAAAGGCCTATTGGGTATCGTGAAAGCTGTACGCTGCCTTGACTTCTCCTCAAGCGGGATTTGCCAAAACGCGTGTTTCATATCAAGTTCCGTAATGTAACGCGCCGGTGGCAATCTACGTGAGGGAGGGGATATGCGTCTTTTATGGTCAGCTTATTCACCTCTCTAGAAGCAAAGCATAGCCTAACATTTTTTCCTCACTTAACTAAGACGCAGTTACTGCTCCATGGGCTGCGAGACTCTTCGATTACGCCATAATTTCTCATAATTTTCTCCTTGGCGAGAGATATGGGCCAATGCCGCTGCTTCGCCGGCTTTGCTTGACCGACATCTATGGAATGTTATATTAACTGAGTTCGTCATAATCCTTTCGACTCATACGAGGGGAGTTTTGAGATAACTGCTTTTAACCTCTTATGTTGTTCTGTCGAAAGAACGTGTGTTTTAGGGATATCATCGGGATCTTCTCTTCATTATCTTGATCAACAGACCGAAGTCTCGCCAGAAATCAAATCAAATCATAAAAAAATCGACTAGGTGGGTGCGATTGCGATAATGGATATCTACCACAAGTCTGCCTACTACTGGACATTCCGCATTATTTGCTGTTCTAATGCGACTTGAACATTTTCGTAAATTTAAGTTTTGAGCTAGATCTTTGCCGGCGTCTCCTCCAATGCAACTGAGTGTCGCTCCTGAATCAAGTAAGGCGACATAACGTTTATTGAATAAATCGATATCCGTGTATAAACGGTTATCGAATCAGAAGTTCAACTAAAGTTTGCTCTGAAATTCGAGTACTCAAACGCGAAACTAGCTTTTCTATCTGGAATTCGTTATCCTCAAATGGTTCTCTGTCTGACTGACGCCTATTATTGATGGATTCTCATATGTCCATATCATATCCATATCTCTCAAATTCTTTCTAAATTCCCTGGAAAACTCTGCCCAAGTAAAGGGTGCACGAGATTGATGGAATTTCCAATACAATTAGTTCGCTTTGCCGTTAAAGAACAGATGCAAGTGATCGGATAAAAGCTGATGATCCCCATTCAGGTTCTGTTGGGCTAAGGCTTGCACTCTGTACACGAAATCCTCTGTCTGCAAGCCATCTTTGGCTCCATCAAATCTGTTGTGCTAACTTTGAATAATACTGGGCACCTTTTCTAGCGGTATTGAAGTGTGCGATCTCTCTGAGTTTTGACTAAGCCGCCTCTTTGTTATCCTATCGTTTTGGTCTAATATTGGTATGTTCGACCCTGATCCTGGCTGCATCGTGAAGCCTAATCATTCTGGTACATCGCTCATACTTCTCCCGTTCGGAGATGGAGCATTTTGATTGTCTTGCAAATTCTTTTTCTGCGCTTGTATGAAAAGGGTCAGGTCTTTCATAAACTTATGTTGCTGAGACTGCATAGCAGCTTGAACTACTTTACCTATCTCTTCCACACTCTCTGTTGTAGAAGAATCTAAAATTGAAGGTGTATTAGCGCTTCTATCTGCGATTCTGAGACCTAGTAACCACGCCTCTGCGTTGCCCTGAACTTAGACCTCTCCTTGGTTTGTTATTACCACGGCACGGTTTGCGATAAGACTGTTGCTACCTTCGCCAGCGTCATAATCGGTGGGTGCTCTTCCAATATCAGATATTTGTTCTGCATCTGTCAACTCTGCTAACAAACTGTTATTCCTAATGGAAAACTGCTGTACCGTGCATGGATGATTACACCTAGGACATGTTTTAGTCGTCGACAAGTGAGCAGTAATGCATTGATGATGGAATCAATGTTGGCATGGAGATGCTGCTATCAGATCATCCACGCTCAAAGATCGGGTGCATAAACTACAAACCCTTTCGTCATTATTGGAAGCGGTTGCCAACATTTTCTAAGCTGTGATGAAGTGGCATTTTCCGCTAATTTCTGTATAATTTTGTTTGCCTAATTATTTTGTATTTTTTTTTATTTAATTAATTTATTTTTTTTTAATAAGGTCTGTATTTTTATACCATGTACCGTAGGTACAAAGGTATATTAATTTCGTGCAAATGTATGTAACGGGCAGAAAGAAGCATTTCCGACCCCATAAAGTATAAATATTCTTGATCGGCATCAACCGCCAAGTCGATCTAGCCATGTCTGTCTG